>JAJTUV010003325.1:0-130034 GCA_021653895.1 Mastomys natalensis | reverse complement strand
CTGGATTACAGATAAGTGTAGCCATGTCCAATTTTTACATAGGTGCTAGGGATCTAAATTCAAGTCTTCATGACATTTGAGGCTGCATTTTGGCCTTCTGCGAGACTAGGCAGCTTGACTATCCTTCCCAACAAAAAGAAGTACAAAAGGTGGATAATGCAGAAATTTGAGAAAACTATCATCACAAATATACCCAGAAGGTGAAATGGGTACATAAACACGTGCACACAGGTGCACACCAATGCCAGAATTGGGCATCTGATTCCCCTGGAATTAGGAGTTATAGGTGGTTTGAGCTGCCTGACATGGGTACCAGGAATCCAGCTCTGGTCCTCTACTAGGTAAGAATAGCAAGAGCTTTTAACCACTGAGCCATCTCTCCAGCCCTTTAATAATCTTTAAAATTGTGCTTTGCTGCTGGGACTGTTGAAGGGTGGTGGTGGTGAGGGAGTAAACCTGGGACCAAGTTGAAACAAGACTCCAATAGGAAACCCCTGTGTAACACAGAGATTGGCACATTTCCCCTCCAGAGTAACAAGCAATGAAATTCCACCCTGCTGCCCCCGTGGGAACAGGAAGGGCATTTACCCTGCCTTATTTCTGATTCTGGCTAAAGGTCAGATGTTTTTAGAACATTCTAAACCACATCTCAGCTCTCCTGATGGCTGCTATATTCAGTTCCCATTATGTATGTGATGAAAACCCACAAGCCGAGAGTTGAATTTAAAGTGATAATTTGGGGTAGTTCTTCAAGGAACACAAAAGAAATATGTGGAAGTCCTCTCTAGATTACACAAAATCTCAGGATTCTACAAAAAGGGAGAGGGGACATAAGACATCCAAGGATAACAAGACACCCAAACTGGGAGCCAGAAGCAGCTATAACCAAATCATAAGACTAAAGAATGAGCCACTGGAATTAGTTGAAAACGAAGATGAAGGAATTTTTCATGTTAAAATAATAAAATGGATGCCTGGGTAAGAATAAAAGGGTAATGAGGAATGCTCAACCAAAAGTGGGGAGAAAGAAATGTTTGTGTGTGTGTGTGTGTGTGTGTGTGTGTGTGTGTGTGTGTGTGAAATAAAAAAATAGTATATTTAAATTTTATTGAACTTATGAGCACAGTAGCTAACAAAATGCAAATACCTAGATAGAGTGTATTAAAGGTGAGATGAAGTTATAGTCTAGAATGTAACCCAAAAGAGGAGAGCTTGGAAACATACAAAATAAGCTCAAAGTCATGAAGAGCAGAGTGCAAAGCAGGAGTAGCTAGCCGTCCTCCGTCAAGAGAAAAAAGAGGCTGGGAGGTGGCTTAGCTGGTTAAGTTCTTGCCATACATGCACACGAAGACCCGAGTTTGAGCCCCACCATCTACCTAAAAGCTGGGTGAGGTGGTATGTGTCTGTTATCACAGTTCTGGGAGAGGTAGAGATTGGAGGATTCCTGGGGCAGTGGGTCAGAACAGGCTGACTAACTGGGAACTCTATGTCACAGTTACAAAGTCCGGCTCAGAAAACACAGGCAGATAGCTTCTGAAGAATGCCACCCAAGGTTGACCTCTAGACAATACACACACACACACACATACACACACACAGACACACAGACACATACACACTTACTTCAAGGAAACAATACCTGAGAATTTTCTAGAATTACTGGACGACTCTAATCCTCTGAGCAATAAACCCAATAAATGAATTTCCAAGCAAGTACAATAAAACTATGGAAGACATGACATCTTAAAAGAGGTAAAGATAGGTAACCTAGAAAGGAATGGCAGAAATTCTCAGTATCCACCCTGGAGACAGGCTAGGAATTTAGAGCTACTAAAATTGCACTTTCACAGTAAAGGCAGCATGAAGATATGTCTAGGCAAACTATACAACCTGAAAATTCAATTCAATAAAACCACAGTAGGAACGCAAACCGTAGTCATAGCAGCAGACAACTTCCCTTTCTAACACTGTCCATCTACCAAGTTTCCTTACTTAAACAGTTAATTGAAAGAAGAAGGCTATAATTTGAAGGCAGGTAACCTTTTTGCTCCATAATCATTTTCAAGTATATACTATGCACATGCCAATTTCATGATAAGCTTTTTTAAGGAAAGGTGGGTTCTCAGAACATGAGACAGCTTTTTTTTTTTTTTTTGTTCTTCAAGAAAAGATGCTTGGGCAGATTATGTAAATGTAGATACGGACTAATTTGTATTTATTTATGTGGTAAGAAACAGGAAAACAGGAAGAGCCCCTTGGTCCACAGTACAGCCGTGGGAGAACGCTACAGTTTGTGTCTGAAGCTCTAAGTCCAGGTGTAACCTTATAATCCCACTGCAAACAGGCAGGCAGAAAGGCAGAGAGGCCAGGGAAAGAAAGTGAGCTCTGTGGCTCTTGGCACCTGAGACTCCTAAGACACCTGATCTGGGTGGAGTTCCAGGCATGTCAGTTCCTTGCAGGTTCATGCAACATTAGCAAAAGGGAAAGATTCCTGCACCAAATCCCCTGGGTCGCTATAATATTATCATTTCCTGAGAAAGCTGCATGTAACTAATTCCACATACATAATGGGAGACTTGATGTGCCTCTAGTAAGAGAGGTTAATATAACAAATCACATTGAAATCATCGGTGGGAAGAGCTAGAATAAAAATTATGTTTAATTGGTGCCTGTATGTGTGGAAGCCAGAACATGGTGTTGGGTGTCTTCCTCCATCACTTCTACATTATCCTTGGAGCCAGGCCTCTCACAGAAACCTAAGTTCACTATTGTGGCTAGACTGGCTGGCTGGTCCACAAGCCCTTGGAATCTGTCTGTCTCTGCCTCACTGGTGTTAAGAGACACACACTGCCACACCTAGCTTTTCTATTGGTGCTGGGCACCAATGTAAATAAAACTCAGGGCAACAGCAAGCAGTTTACTCTCCAAGCAATCTCTCCATAAATACATTGTTCAAATGTTGCTTGTTGTAGTTACGGTTGTGAGTACAGGCATGCACAGGCCACTGTGCTTGTGGAGGTCAGAGGACAACCCTTGGAAGTCATGTGTTCTGCTGAGCCACTTCACTCCCATGCCTGTATATCCTGTATATGTGATATTCTTTCTCTCTCTCTCTCTCTCCTTTCTTCTTCTCTCTTCTCTCTCTCTCCCTCTCTCCCCTCTCCCCGCTCTGTGTGTGTGTGTGAATTCTAGGACATCAAATACACTAAATCATTCCTACCTGTGTCCCTAAAATTATAAGATATTAAATTCTTCTTTCCAAGTTTCAAATTTTTGATAGCACATGTTCAAAAAGCATATAATCAGGAAAAAAAAAGGTTAATATTAAGCACCGAGTTTCATGTACTTTCCACAACCCTTTATATATTTACTATTATATATATATAGTAAACACACACACACACACACACACACACACACACACACACACACCACAATACACTACTATAGGGAGGCTTCTTTCTTATTAGTAGATGTCCCTCATCAACTCAATTAAGCGTCAAAGACTACCCAAGAGTGACCTCCTGTGGCAAGACAAAGTTTTCTCTAAAACAGTCTTGATAGTCCAGAGAGTTCTCTCTAGTGCAATATGACTTCGAATTTAAGCCAAAGAACCAACATTTTCCTATCATGAATTCTATGTGACACATACTACTTGTCAGTCTGCTCTAGTGGGACTGTCAGTAGGAGAATAGTCAATTGCAATATATGATGGTGACAAGAGAAAAGAGGTGACACAAATCCCAATGAACTGTGGATCCCTAAACAGCCTGTCTTCCAGCAACAGCGAGTAGGAATAGCTAGATGAGAGCATTCTGAGGGTTTGAAAGAGATGAACAGTTTAAACTTGATCACCTACTTACTTTGCTCTAGTTAGTCGCCCTGCCCCCCTCCAGAGAGAGAGAGAGAAGGAAGGAGGGAAGAGGGACAGAGGGAGGGAGGGAGGTAGAGGGAGGGAGAGATGTGTGTGCAGTTACAAATGCCCAGAGGGCTAGAGATAGCCATCAAATTTCTTGCTCTATCAATTTCTACCTCATACTTTGAAGCAGAGTCTCTCACTGAACTGGGGCTAGCTTCAACCAGCAAGCCTCATTAATCATTCTGCTGATACCTGACACAGATACGGTTACAGGGGTATGTAGCCATGCCTAACTTTTTAGACCAGTGCTAGGAATTTAAACTCAGGTCCTTATACTTGAGAAGAAAGAGCACTTATCCACTGACTGTCTCCCAAGCCCTCTTCTGTGATTTTTAAAAGTGAGAGTTTGCAAGTGATAGAAGAACTTAGTATATAATAAAAGTGTTGTTTTAAACCAATAGAGAAAGGATGGATAATTCAAAGTTCTTGAATGACTACATAGCTGGTGGAGGAGAGGTGGGAATTGGATTTTATTTTACTTTTTATTCCCAATAAATGTCAAAGTGCAAGAAAAATCAGAACATTAAAAGAGAAAAAGAGATCTTTGCAAACATCCAAAGTCATAAGCAAAGAAAAAATTTAGGAGAAAAGCAAGTGCCTCATGGGCCCAGAAGCCAAAATGTAACTGTAAGATGGTTTTCAAAGTCCTTCAGGGAATAAGAATATAAAAATGGGAGGCAGAAAAAAACACTGGGGTCACTCATGAAAAGGTAATATCCTACTTTGCCAATCCACAGGTAAAAGTTTCCAGCTCGGTTTGACAGTTTGTACTCACAGAAAAATCACCATGCCAGAAAGGATGCCTGATCTCCCTCAGAACACTAGTGTTCTCAGGAAGATATATACACACAGGGTCACTTGCCTTATATGGCAAATGAAACTGATAATACACTATGCAAAGGTGGGTACCAAGACACTGGCAGCCATACTAGACAACACTATCTGCAATTTCTTTTCTGAAAGACTCACTTTGAGCTCTGTTCACCGAAACTTCAATGGCATGTGCCTTTGGGTTGGAGTTCGACTTTTAGGAGTGTATCTTATTTAAACAAATATGCAAAAAAGGTTAAAACAAGTCTCTAATTTCTGGATTACACAAACAACAGTGTCTGAATGAGTAGCAGTGGAATGATCACACAACACAGACACAGACACACACAGACACACACACAGACTATTAAAACAGCTAAAAAACCAACCAGGTAACCCTGAATATAGGTGGTACTATCCCTTGAAATGGTTTTTTTGCACTAAATGAAACAGAGAAGCACTAAGAGCCAGCACTTGTGTTTTATGACCAAGAATGCGATGAACTAGCTGCTTTGTGCTCCTGATGCCACGCCTTCTTGGCCATAATAGGCTGTACCTTCAATCACAAGGCAAAATAAACCCCCTCCCTTGAAAATGATCAAGAATATAAGCTGCATAACCGGTAAAACATATAGCAAGTTCGCCTTGTTAGAAACTCCACGAGAAGTGTGTACAGCACCCATGTTATTTCTACTGGTGTGACCAAACACCTGACAAAGAACAAGTCAAAGGGAGAGGTTTAATTTTGCTGATGATATGAGGAAATAAAGCCCATCAGGGGTAAGGAAATGGCGGTAGTAGGCAGCTTCTTTGTGCAGGAGCAGGTGGCCATTATTTGCCACATCTTAGAGGAACAGGAAGCAGAGAACCAAGCAGAAGCTGATGTGGGCTATAAACTACAACCCCACAGTGACTCTCTTCTTCTTATACCACTCTACCTCCCAGGTTCTAAAACCCCAACGCGCTGTGGTCCAAGTGTGCCGGCAAAGGAGCTTAGGGGGAACACGGTCCACATTCATAGTAACACATTACCATCTGTGTCTATGAAAACCAGGGGATTTGTTTGAAAACTATCCTAACACTGAAGAACAGTACTGAATGAAGCTGAGTTACCTTTTTTACTATCTTTCAATTGTTTTTATTTATATTACCCTGTGTAGGTGTTTTGGTGTGTGTGGTGCGCGTGCGGCGCGCGCACCCCAAAACACTATGTGGCAGTCAGAATAAACGTGAAATAAGTTTTCTCTTATGAGGCTCCCAGGTATCAAATCAGGCTTGGATGCAGGGACTTTAGCTTCGGGCCATCTCACTAGCCCCTACTCAGTATTTTTGCTGAAAGCATGAATGCTATTTTTGGCTGTAGATAGAGACAGTTGGGATAGGAAAAGGAAAAACGGCCAAAAGAACTCTATGGAATCATTATTCTTTAGACTTGCTCTGGCCAAAGCTCTATTTTCTTTTTTCTTTATGCCAGACAAAATGGTCATCCGCTGTATGGTCAACTGAAATAAAACACATCTTACATGCTTCCATAGAGTACACTGGAGTAGCCAATGGGATCAGGGACATGGGTGGCACTGCTAAGGAGCATGGGTTTTTCTCTTGGTGTGATGAAGATGTCCTGGAGGCGGTTAACAGTGACAGTTGCAGAAATCTAAAAAATACTGAAACCCTCTACTGCTGTTATTATAACCCAAGTTATCTAACATTCCTGGACCCCTTGGCCTAGGAGAGATTTGATAGATGTGAGTGCAGGTTCTACCTCATGACTTTGGGAAGCTTCCATATCAACTTTGATATGGAAGAAATCCAGGAGAAATGACTCTGCAAAGTCACTCACATTGTTAAAAAGACATTACATAGGGAAACCTCAGTGTGTTGCCCAAGGTCACATGTGCTCATCATGCTCTGGGCTAGACAGGTACTATTACTCCCAAGCTCATCCTGCCTAGCTGGAACCTAACTGCCACTGTCTCCATCCTGTGCAAAGGCACTTCCGGCATCTATCACAGAGTCCCTTTCCAGTTACCTGCCCTCTTTCCTTCTCTTTTGTGCTGGGAACTAGTGGCATACTAGACAGCAGCTAAGAGCACAACAAATGTGCTCTTCTGAAAACCAGGGCCCACAATGCATTGGACTATTGGGACTCTTAAGGTTTTTTTTTTTAAGATTCTAGGACAGCGCTGCAAGTAGATAAAGATGACAAAAAATGGGGAGAAAGCTACACAAGAACGAGAGTGTGCGTGTGTGCTCGAGTGCACACTCAATGTGTCTGTGTAGTGCTAGAGAAGAAATCCAGGGCTGTAGGCATGCCTACCAACGTTCCATCAGTGAGCCACACCCAAGATCCCTGCCCTTTTGAGTCGCTCTGAAGCTTGATCGTCATTCTTGACCCTGGACTCAAATGACTGACTCACACTGATAAACCTCTCTACTTTAGCTGGTGGAGAGAGATCTCTCGTACCTTTTCGTGTCTTACGGTGGCCCCTACCTTAGCAATGCAACTCCACTCCACCAGGTTTTGCCTTCCCAGATAGCTGCTGGCAAGTTCTAACAAGGTCAGGATCAGTTTGCAGTAAACAGTGTGTAGGATCAGCATCATCTTCTTACTCTTGTTGCCTCCTCAACACCAAGTCCCCTAATGGTTTGCACACTTCTTGAAGCTCTCCCTCCATAGAGCTGGTTGACACTGCCACTCAGTGCCACTTTCTTAGGCTGTCACTGTGGTAGCATGCTCAGTTTTTCTTTTAATGTGTTCATTTGCCAGTCATTCTACTTCTTCTAAGTACGGGCTGCCTGTACCCAGATGGCTGAACGCAATGAGTCTGGCATATTAGGCCTTTAGGGCTGCCTAGCTTTGGATAATCAGATTTGACAGGGCACATTCTACAGTGACTGCTTCTCTACCAACTCAAAGTGTGGAAGTCGTTCTCCATAGCAGTACTGCAGCCTCAGACTAATTTTGTGTTACTTTTCTTAGTCCAGGGGGTCCAACACCCAAGGTAAGCCCTCATATTCACCTGCCTGTGGCACAAACCTGTGGTTGGATTTCTCATGAGTGGCTACTTTTTTCCTCAGCCAAGGGCCTTACTTATTGGCTAGGGCTCTAGCTTTTAGTATCTTACTTTACGGAGGCCCTTGAGTAGGTGGGGCAGGCCAACCTGCCAACCCTTCCCCATCTCACCCACACCCTTAGACCACCAGAGTACAGTCCAGCTCCATCTGTATACAGGCAGACTTTGACCCTCTTTCTTGTTGTTCCACATACATTTTGAAAAAACTGGATTCTATCCTGCCTATTCCAGTCAAGTGTTTGTGGTTAGAAGGACTAATTCAGTCAAATGTGTTAATTAATATTCTTATTATATAGAATGCATGTGTGTGTTTTATTTTCATGAATGATGTGAAATGCTGGGAGTGTGATGAGCTTCTGTCCTGGAGGCAAAGCCCAAGACCTATTCGTTGCTCATTTGCAAAATAAAATGTTATGTAATTAAAAGCAAGCTTTCTGGGGGGGGGGGTGGCAGGGATAAAGATCAATGATACAGAAACTTGTTTAGCATCTATGAGGGACTGAGTACTATTCCCCAGCAACACACAAACACACACACACACACACACACACACCACACACACACACACACACACAAAGCATGCTTTCTAGAAAGGTTTTTAGTGTGCCTTTGTGTGATGTGCATGTATGTACACACATATGTGGAGGCTCCAGGTTAATGTCAGAAATGTGCCTTGATTGCTCTTTTACCTTATTTATTGATGCAATGTCTCTCAATTAAACCCTGAGCTAGTCAGATATCTCAGGGAACTCCCCCATCCCTGCCTTTGAAGGCTAAAAAAAATCACAGGCAGACCCTTAAGCGTACTCAGCATTTATATAAATTCTTCAGACCTAATTTCAGCCCTCAAGCTTGTGGGGCAATAGCTTTAACTATTAAACTATTTCTCCCAGGGAACAAGATAGAGGAATACAGAAATCAGGAAAGTAACAAGAGAGAAATCTACATGGTGTCACTTGTATGGTACCTTTTGGCTCCTCCAGCATCTGGAGAGACAATAATACAGTTTCTCCATTCAGTGATGTTCTCCCGAATCCACTGAAGAACTGCAGGTTCTGCATATAAATTGTCCACAGGAATATCAAAGAATCCCTAAGGAAGAAAATCAATGTCACTTAGTTTTCTGACTGAAATGTGAGATTTATGAGAGTACATGATTGGCGGGGTCAGCTGTTTAACACAGTAGAAAACCTCAGGAATGCATCATGGCCTCAGGAATTGTAGCATGCCTGAGGGACAATGATTAGCGTTGTATTTGTCCCACACTTGTTGAGAAAATGCTGCTTCTCCAACATCCCTTCAGATTCATCTGCATTAAACTTGGTGATATTTCATTTTTTTGAGATGTGGATCTTCTAGCATCTAGGGAACTTGAACTTGACCCTGTGTAGGACCTCAACCACATGTTCCTTACTTTGCAGGTGGTATAATACACATGATGGCCTGGCCAATGTGAACCTTGCCCCTGTGCCTCGGGGCTTCCCAATGGCGATCCATATACCTGTCTGAAGCCTAGACTGGAGACAAGATGAGATAAGAGACAGGACTAGTCGCCAGAAAGTTCTGTCTCTAAGGTTTCTTAGAGAAACCTACATATGCAATCTACCAAGTAGGATGCTGTTTGCAACCACTGTACAGCAGGCTCCATAAGGAAAGGAACTTAGCTTAATTAGATGCAAATTTTTAAAAATATAATTGCTATCTTTCAGTAATATTTGAATTATTAATCCCAAAGATACCTTAATACAACAGTCTCCCTGCAGGTAATTGTAACAGAATTAAATCTAACAATAAAGATGTCACAAGACATCTTTCAGTCCAGTCCATTTTTCTAGGCATGCTCTGATATTTATGTGATGCTCTGTGCACAGAGAGAAAGAACAGCACTGCAGGGCAAACAGGAAGACAGGAGGATTTTGTTGTTGTTTTAGCACTTAGCACAAATCAAATACTTCACATTCATTATATATCATAAGTAGGCACTGGAAAATGTGGCCTGTCTTCGTGCCAAAAGAGGAAGTTATGAAGAAATTAAAATATGTATGGCAGGATTAGGGAGATGGCTCAGTGTGTGAATGTATAGAATACTTGCGGTACAAGCATGCTATCCTGCACATTCTGTAACTCCAGCATTGGGGAAGCAGAGACATGCAGATCCTTGGAGCTCACTGCTCAGCCACTTTACCTGAATTGATGAGCTTCCGGTTCAGTGAGAGAGCCTGTCATCAAAACTTAAGATGGGGAACGACTGAGGAAAACATCCAATGTATACAAAACACACAAAATACACACTACTATGCTAATTTCCAGAAGTTTAGACGGAACCACAAAACATACAAGAAAGTGTTTCTGCTCCTCTGAAATGAATTGGAAGCAACGTGTGTGTGTGTGTGTGTGTGTGTGTGTGTGTGTTAGGAATGGTGGCATTCACAAGAAAGACAGACAGCCACGAGAGCAGCTGTGCAGACTCAAAATCTTTCAAAATTACTTAAGGGAGAGTTAGGACCTAATGGTGGACAGACACACAATGCCTGTACCTGGATCTGAGAGGCATGCAGGTCCATGGTAATGATGTGATCAGCCCCAGCAACTGACAGCATATTGGCCACAAGTTTAGCAGAAATTGGAGCACGACTCTAAAAAATAGAAACAAGGATTTAATATCAGAAAAAGATGGAACCTGTTAGATTTCGTTCACACAGGATAGTCATGAGGAAACCAAATCATAGATGGAACCAATGAGTAAAATTACAAGTTATAACAACAAAAGATATATTTGATACATTGGATTTGGTTACTAAATATATATACTATTAGTTGGCATTGCTTGTTTGTTTCTGAACCTGGGTCTTATGGCCCAGGCTGACCTTGAACTCTTGATCCTCCTGCAGTAAAGATTATAGGCATGTGCCACCACACTCAATTTCTGTAGTACTAAGGCTGGAATCCAGGAATTGCTGTATTCCAGACAAGCATTCTACTGACTAAACTGCATCTCCAGTCTTCCATCCTCCTGTGCGGCCATTCACCTGACACTACATACAGAATACAAATATCAAAGGGAGAAAGTCTATGGAAACATGAGTTCTCTAGAAGGGAACAATGACATATATAAACTTTCCCAAGACAAAAAAAACACCAGCAAACAGCTCATCCAAGGCCCCACACAAGTCTAGTGATGGAGGAAGACCATGCCTTGACAGAGGAAAGCTAACATGGCTACAAATTCAACAAAAAGCCAAATGAAAGAATTAACAATTGTAGGTAATTGAGAAGTCAACATTCAGAGAAACAAGTTCATTGTCCCTTCTGTCATATGCCTTTTCTAAAGTTACCCAACTTCTTTATGAATTCAGTTTCCATGTCATAAACTACAGACAATGAAAAAGTCCACATCAAAGCAACCAGAGAAATTGCACAGATATCATTAGACATAGTCCAGACATGTGTAGGAGGAGATTAGTTATTAACAACATTGCGTTCTTATATGCAAGCCACAAAAAAGAAAATTACAATCTTAAAATTATATAAAATGTTATTATTGAATATTGTCGTTATTTCCTTTCAAACACTACTATGTTGTTTAAAAGACAAATACATATCACATTATAAAAATTATATACTTTTTACATTATTTATAAATACAATCAATACATATCAATCGTATATTTAATGTTATTAACATAAATAACATTCATTTTAAATATTAATTTTACAATAATTACACACACACATAATGAATCAGGAGACATTCCTAACATTACCGGCAGATTTTCTAAAAAGTGAAACTATAGGGAAGTATTCTTTATTTGTTTTGTTGTTGTTGTTGTTTTTTTTGAGACAAGGTCTAAGTAGCCCTAGCTGTACTGGAGTTCACTATGTAGACCAGGCTGGCCTTTAACAGAAATATACCTGGTACTGCCTCCAGAGAGCTAGGTTAAAGGTTAAAGGCATGAAAACCATGCCTAACGAGAAGTGTTTTTCCTTTATGTATGGTGTGTGTGTGTGTGTGTGTGAGTTTTTTTGCCTAAATGTATATATGCCTGCATATGCTGTACATGCAGTACCCTCAGAGGCCAGAAGAGGGTGTTGTATCCCTTGGAATTAGTTATGGATGCTTGTGAACCACCACATGTGGGTTACAAACTGAACTCAGGTCCTCTGTAACAGTAGCTGTACTCCTAATCATTGAGCATTTTATCCAGCCTCTCTATCTTATTTTTAAAGGGGGGTGGGTGGGCATTGTTTGATCTTCTCTATACTAACTAGACATCACAACTTATGGTCTCATCTTTATTTAACTCCCCTGAATGGTATTTTATGTTGCCTTTGGGAAAGAATCAAAGTTCTTTTTCAGCTTTAATATCCAAATCCCCTGGTCAATCTGGATGTAGCTAATGGCCAATTGCTCTCCCTTGCTCTGATGCAGCACCCTTCCTTGTATAGTAGTTCTCTTTCTCTAGAGAATATCATGGCCTTGTCTCACATCCTCAGCTGCCCCAATCTCACATATTCTCTGCTACACCCATGTGTTTGATCCTTCAAAGTCTGGCTCAGGTATCACTATAATAAGTACCTCTCTAGAATTCCAGAAAAAATCCCTTTCTTCTCCTAATGATAATCTGCTATACTCATAGATCAGTGCCTTATTTAGTCATCATCAGGGAAGCTTCCTGCTGCAGCAGATGGGAAGAAATACAGAGATCCACATCCAGCCATTATGCGTAGAGTGAAAGACCATGGAACACTCAGTTCAGGGAACCTCTGGAAGAGCCACAGGAACTGGAGGACACCAAGAAAACAAGGTCCTCTAAATCAACTGAGCAAAGATCTTGTGAACTCACAGAACAGAAGCAGCAAGCACAGGGCCAACAGGGGTCTGCACCACATCCTCACATACATATTTTTTATGGCTTCCAAATGAACTTATAAAAGAAACCATTTAATTCGAGGGATTGCTAACACTTTCAGAGGGTAAGTCCATAAACGTCTTGGCCGGCAGGTGTGGTGCTGAAGCAGTACTAAGAGCTTATAGCTCATCTATAAACCAAGAGATAGATATATAGAGAGAGACATGGCATGGCCTGACATGGGCTTTTAAAACCTCAAAGCCAATCCCCCAGTGATAAACCTTTACACTTCTTCCAACAAGACCACATTTCCTAATCTTTCCTAAACAGTTTCCACCAACTTCAGAAAAAGCATTCAAACATACACTCCTAGAGCGACACTCACCTTCAAACCACAAGTCTATAGAGAGCACAATCAGCGTGGCATTTAAAGCTGAGCGCAAGCCCAGAGTCCGTATCAAAATGCTGTGGTATGGTGACAAATGCTTATCATCCCTGTTCCAGGAAGGTGGGGACAGGCTTGCTGCTCACAGGCTGTCTAACTGGCATGTTTCAGGCCAGTGAGAAATCTCATCAAAACAAAACCAAAACAAACCCCACAAAGGTAGGCAGCACGAGGCACCAGAAAAAATGATGTCTGAGTTCATGCACTTACTCATGCACATGGAAGTGTGCAGGACTTACCACACAGAGACATACATTTCCCCAAACACACAAACATATACAAAGGTCACAAGATTAAAGAGACTTGTGTCAATCACTAAAATATCAACATGACCTGATACATGATTCTGAAAAAAGAAAAAAAAATTAAGGTGACAGCCCTTCTTCAGTCTCTCAGAAGTAATTATTCCCTGCCTGGCTCACAATCCGCTGCTCTCTCCAGGGAAGAGAACTAGCAATTAGTGAGTGTCTACTATAGGAGCAGGCAAACGTCAGCTGGTGGCTAGGCTTGCCTGATGCCTAGTTTAGAGCTAGGAATGGTCTCTACGCTTAGAAAAGCATTGGAAACCAGACCAAAAATAAGACTTTTGTAGCATATGAAGGTGACATAAAACCCATATTTCAGTGTGCATAAATGAAGCACCATTGGAACACAGTCACACCCACTATTTTGCATATTGGCTATGGCAGTCTCTACAATAAAATGATAGAAGTTAAACTGTCACAACCAACCAATGGCCTACAAAGCCACTGATCTTTGGTGCTTTTCAGAAAGCTTGTCCACTTGTGTATGACAGGCTAGGAGGTTCAATTTCAGCTAAGATGGTCCTCAGATTTATAGGTAAGGAAACCAAAGGTGCAGAGTTTAAGTAACTTTTAAAAAGGGCAAACCAGGTAAATCATGGTATTAGAATTCATAGCTGTGCCTACTTCATTGCAAAGCTGCAACGCCGGGACTTACATCATGCCTTTGACAATTACTATGACATCATTGTCAGTTTCCTGTGTGAATATTCCATTGTGTTAAGTGGTCATTTATGAAATCGTTTCTTTCCTGTGAGAAGCTGTGCTTGGGTCCTGGTACTTACAAATCAAAGCTAAATAAACCTTTCTGTATTTATAGTGCAAAGGGGTAAAAACACATGAAACAAGTTTGGAAAATGTTTTAAAGCCCTGAGATTTGTCTAGGCTCTTTCTGCCAGTACTTCTTGGTAGAGGCATTTACACAGAATTTCACTGTGCTATTAGTGGCCATGGGCAATACAGTCCCAAAGGAAGAGAAAAGAACAATAGGCAGCCTGGGAGGGCTGCCCAGAGCTCCTCTCTGTAGCCACGAGAATATTCTGTCTAGGTTAAGTGGAGCCATGGCTTTCTATGACATTCATATACCACCTGCTTTCTGCCTCCCTAAGTGAAGCAGGAAAAAAATTTTTAAAAAAAAATCAAAAAGAAAGTAGGAAGTACCTTTCTCCATCTCAAACACAGGGTTGGTGTCCTCACAGTTCCCAGGACACTGGGAAATGGGAACAGTAGACTGAGAAATGAAGTGTACTACCAGGATATGGTCATTTCTTATTTTCTTACTAAATTCTCAGTGCCCACCCAGCATCAAGCTAAGCTGCATGGTTGAAGGGAAGATGTCAGTTTTCAGAACTTTACAGAATGCAAATGGTACACACTGAATGGCAGACTGACAGATTCAACTGGATGCGAGAATGAAATCGTAATTGGTTCCTTACTATAGTTTGAACCATAGTGACTACCCAGATCCATTTAGAAGTCAGTCATGGTTGAAGGGGCTCACCATGGAGCTCAGCAGATGAGCCGAGCTAGATCTAATAAAGATAGAAGGAGAGAACTGACTCCGTAAAGATGCCTGCTGACCACAAGTATGTATATGTACACACACACACACAGAGAGAGAGAAACACAGACAGACAGACAGACAGACAGACAGACAAGTAGGATGAAAAAAAAGGGAGCCATGGCTCCAGAACAATCCATGGGCCATGACTTCCTCTAAGGCCATGTTAGGCTACAGACCTATGGAAGACTTGCTGAGAGTAGTGTGAGCAGTGGACACTAGTTCCTGGCACAGTCAGCCTTTGACTTCCTTTTAATCTCTAGAGTATCCTTTTGGAAGTGATCAATGATTGGAAACCAGTACTATGTCAAAGCTTAACCAAGCTGAAAATGTTCACCTTATCCATCAACAATTTCACTTTAATACTCCTTGGTGTAGGTTGAATGTCTGGTACCCAATTTGGCAATGTTGGATTCCGGAGTTGTGGGAGAGTACACGGCTGCTGTTTTAAGCCATTTGTTATAGGGATGCTAAGAAATAAAACACTCCTATGGTTGTTTCTTTTCTCTAACAGTAAGTGACAGTTTCCTGAGCTGTACCTATTGCCTCTCAAATGTCATTCTATCCTTGCTGCTTGATGATAGTCTTATCTTGTGCATTAGCAGCTAAGTTTGGAAAGGCATGGGACACATGTTCAAAATAGCCCCAAATGGAAAACATATCGAAATGTCTAACAGTGGGGAAACTGGTAGATAGCTGGCCACATAGTGCAGTTCTGAAAAACATTTAAAGCCACTGAGGGTGGGAGAAGGTGGGGTTGAGACGATTAAGTTGGTAAAGGCACTTGTAATAAAAACCTGATGACATGTGTTTAATCCCTGGGACTCACATGGTGAAGGACAGAAACAATGCCCATAAGTTGTCCTGACCTTCAAATGCTAACACACAGACACAGACACGCACACACACACACACACACAGACACACACACACCACTAAATATAATATAATATAATATAATATAATATAATATAATATAATATAATATAATATAATATATATAATATAAAATTTAATACACACACACACACACACACACACACACACAATAACAAATTTACTGATGTTTTGAGAAATCCATAGAGCTCTTTTGCTGGCACAGTAGCTGGGGCAGTGCTTGCAAGCAGGGGACAGAGACCAAAAGACCAAAACATTTCCTGCAATGTAAATGACAGGTGGTAGGCTGAGCTAGTTTCTCTGTCATAAATTTGGAATAAAGAGAAGTTAGCAAATACAACTTTAGTAAAGGTTACCATGTCAACAATCACCACCAAATGTGTCTCAGTATTTGTAGTCCTTAAAGAAGAATCTGGAGTTCGAACATATGCCCCACAAGTGAACAGGACCCTTGTAAGGACAAAATTTACTGAAGAAGCCCCAAGGTAACACTATCTCCGAGCCAAACACAAAATCCAAAGGACATGAACTTGGTTCAAATTAATCATGCTGGCAATTTATCAAACCCTTTGCTGGTCAGTTCAATTTCTGTTGCTGTGATAAAACACCCTGACAAAGACAAAGACAACATAAGGGGAAAGGGTTTTTAATTGGCTCACAATTCTAGGATACAGTCCATCATCCTGGGAAAGTAGAGGGGCCAGGGACTTCAAGAAGCTAGTCATATCCATAGTCAAGAACAGAGAGAATGAATGCATGTGTGCTGGTTTTCAGTTCACTTTCCTTTCATTCAACCAGGACCCAAGCCAAAGGAATGGTGCCACCTACTTTCACACTGGCTCTTCCAACACGAATTAATGTAACCAAGACAATCCCAAAAATATGCCCACACAGAAACCTCACCTAGATAATCCTCAGAGGTTTCTCTTCTCAGGTGATTCTAGGTTTGTGGCAAGTTGACAAATAAAATTAAAATTAACCATGTCAGTGAGCAACTTCCCACAAGAGCGGGCTATAATAAAAAGAATGAAGCTGGTCTATCCCCACTCAAGGTGTCCCTTGCTCACATATATGCCTTCTACAGGTGGCTAGTCCCTTCTTCTGCTTTATTGTGAACAGCAGCCAGGATGCCCAGAGTGCAGTTGTCTGGATCTCTCAGGCTCACTAAATAAGCCCTTTACTTTATAAGTCACTCATCCTTTAGTTACAGTAACACAAAACTGACTATAAAACTACTACAAAGTGAGGCTTGTGGACCCAACCTAGCCTGCTACATATGTGGGTACTGCTTATGAGCTATGAAGTTTCTTTTGCATGTTTAACTGGTTGGGGAGGGGAATGCAAATAATATTTCATGGCATATAGAAATAGAAATTCTCAAATACCTATAAATATATTTTAATTTGGATTTGGTTTACGGTTTTGCACATGCATGCTTTACATATTGAGTAGTCTCACCTCCCACCTACCCTACCACCCTTGTCCACATGTGCCACTTATGAGTGTCCCCTAGCTCTGGTTTTGAGACACAGTTGGGTAGCTGCAATAAAATTGATCATTTATAGAAAAAAAAGGCTAACTCTGACTCTTCTATCCATATAAAGTAAATCATGTCTTGAATAGTGAATGGAATTCTTCATATCACATTTTTAATGAAACACTGAATGACTGTGTTCCTTACAAACTCTGGAAAGCATTCCTGAAGATAATGGATTAATATTCAAGGAGATTTTAGGACATAAATTTATGTTCATACAGGTTATTTTATTTTATTTTTCAACCCATGGGAATCCTGAGTGCTGTTTTGAAACAAAAGCTTCAAGTTCTCCTTGTCATGAGGCGGATGTTATTGTCTCCCCAAATTCATATTTGCCCATGAGTCTAGAACAGAGCCTCACGTAGAAAAGTTTTCGCAGATGCTATTAATGTAAAGATACTGAGATGAGGTCATTTTGAATAAGCTTGTCCCTAAATCCAATGATACGTCCTTATAAGGGCGACACAGAACTGGAGGAGAAGCCATGGCATAGAGGACGTAGGCAGAGCCTAAAGGAATGTAGCTAGAGTGGATGGCCTGAAGGCCCTAGTTGCTGGGCAAGGCAGGGATGATCGTCCCCTAGGAAGGGTCTTAGAGGAAGCTGTATCAAATTATGGTGAATCGAATGGAGACATCCAAAAATATATGCCATGTCCTGACCTTCAAAACCTATTAATGCCACTTGGAAGTAGCATAATTATAGATGTACTTAGTGAAGGATCATGGGATGAAATCATCCCGAATGAGGATGGCCTTCAATTCAGTGACAGTGGCACACATACAGAGACGTGTCTTGAAGACAAAGACTGAAACAATGAGGCCACTGACCAAGAGAAGCCTGAATACCTGGGGAGTTGAAGAGTCAGGAAGGATTTTCCCCTACACTAAGCATGGCACTGACACACTTTGGCCACAAATGTCTGGTCTGCAAACTAAAGAATAATTTCCTGCTTTGTAAATCTGCCAGCTCATGGTAATTTGTGATGGTGCCCCTAACCAACCTTCTCTAATGTGTCAAAGAAGCTAAGAACAACTGTCTGTTCTTCAGCTTCTCCTGGAAACTTACAGAGCCTCCACTAGTGAGAATTTTGCTAAAATAATAAGCAATATTAATGCTGTTCTCCTTATAAAACCAGATAGAGTATTGATCTTAATTAAACCTTGGGTGGGGGGCACTGTGAATTTACATGCAGTTAGAAGCAGCAATGCAGATGCCCTATGGCCCCTTTACCAGTCTTACAATGGAAACCACTTATAAAGTACACAATATTGCAACTGGTGTCCTCACCTTGATCCAAGGCAGTGAAGTAATTTGGATGGTCTTCTCTTAACTTGTACTCATTCAGGTGTGTGTGTGTGTGTGTGTGTGTGTGTGTGTATTTAGCTCTATCCACCACCTTACAAAACTCTATCATGACAAGGATAATGGTATTTGACTGCCTTCGAAAACATACATTGCCTGTGCTGATACATATGATGGGTTCAATGACAAATCTGAAATAGACAAGGTGAGCACACATATTTACATGATCATTCAAGAGGAAAGCGGATGCTTCTGGATAGTCTAATGAAGGCTATAGGTGAGGAAAACTGTGACGAGCACAGCGGGTTTCTAGGGCAGGACACACCTCTCCTACCTTGTCCTTTTTATCTTGCCGGGCGTAGGGGAAGCAGGGTATCACAGCTGTTACCCTGGATGAGGATGCAATCTTGCAGGCGTTGATCATGATGAGTAATTCCATCAGGTTGTCATTAATTTCCCCGCAGCCGCTCTGGATGATATAGACATCTTCCCCTCTCACACTTTCACCAATCTCGACGCTACAAAAGAACAATGCCACCTGTCTTAGTATTCTTTGCCTGTTGCTATTTAAAGTACTCTAAGAAAAGTGACTTTATTTTGGCTCACAGTTCAAGGTGAAGATAGAGGGGCCTTGAAGCAGCTGCCCACACTTCACTCTTAATTCGAAAGCAGAGTGATGGATACATGCTACTCCTCAGCTCTCATTCCTACTTACAGAGTTTGGAGCTGAGATAGAAAATAGTGCTACACACTTGGGTGGGCCTTTCCTTTTCAGTTAACACAATTGAGAGACCTCCCCCACCCCATAAGATGGCCCAGAAGCCCATCTCTCAATCCCAGATTTTGTCATGTTAATAATTAGCAATTAGCCACCACAACATTGGTTAATATCATAGCCTCTGAGACTCCCGAGACCACCTCCAACTTCAGCAATCCAGCAGCAGGTCCAATCATGGGAATCTGACTGTGACTTATGAGATGGCACGGACACCGAGCAAAATCAGCAAAGAGAAAAAAGTATATGGGGGAATCCAGGTGTGACCTTCCACGCATTCTTCCCCAGGGGTGTCACAAAAGTCCAGCTCAAAGTGTCCAGCAATGAGCTGTGACAACTGGGAAGTGTTGTCTACTAGGGAAAACTTACAGACTGGAAGCTGGTCATGTAGTCACCCACTGACTAGTGCATTCCAAAATGCTAGCTTCGCACCAGGCAGGCGGGAAATCAGTGTAAGTCACATTGTTTCCTAGCTGTTAATAGTTCACACACAACGAGCCATTCTTACCAAAGAATGGTGTGGGAATCCTTGTAGCTGAGTTCCCTAGGCCAGTCAAGAGCTGACCTTTCAAGGAGTCATTCTAAGTTCCAGGCCTTCTCTGATAATTCCTTATGGCAATTTTTCTATTATTAAAGTTAAGACTGGCTATTATCTTAAAAAATTCAAGTCACGGGAGCTGGAGAGATGGCTCAGTTGGTAATGTGACTACCAGCACAAACATAGAGGAGTTTAGTTTGGTTCCCCAGAATCAACATTAAAAAATTCCAGGCCCAATGGCACACATATCCATAACCCTAGCACTGGGGAGCGGAGACAGCAGATTCTTAGAGCTCATTAGCAGGCCAGCCAGCCAGCTGAATGAATGTGCTCCAGGTTCATTGAGAGTCACCGTTTCAAAAAGTAAAGCAGAGGGAGATGGAGGAAGATGGTCTCTACATGTACATGACCACAGAAACATGTACATATCTCATACATACACACACACACACACACACACACACACACACACACACACACAATCAAATCATGACTAAAGTATGGTAGTTCAGCCTATAGGAGGCTGAGAGAAGTGCATACCTGTGAGTTTCAGGCCGAGAGAGAGAGAGAGAGAGAGACTGAGACTTATTCTGTAAGGCTTATAACAGTTAAACAGCCTGGAGACACGCATTTTCAATCTTTGATGGCTTTTTCAATAGAGATTTATTTACAAGTCTCCAGCTAACATTCACGGCTCAAATCTTAATTTTTCATGAGGCATCAGGTATCGACTTCTATAAGATGAGGATTTAACACCTCTCCCTCTTCACACAGATGAACACTTCCCGCTTCACCATCATGTCAATACACATCAGTATTCAAGCTAAAGACTGACGGCTCCATTGGAATTCTGTAAGTGATGATCAGAGCTAAATCAACGTTCGTAGTTTTCTTTCACACATGAGTTTTGATCTGTGTGTGTATGTGTGTCTTTTACCTTTGCCTCTCCTCTGCTGAACTTTGTATTTACTACACATTCAGATTCCACCCCATTCACAATTTCAAACTTAGTGTCAGACTTCAAGTCTATCTCTACATCCTACCCACAGCAGGATGACAGGGATGGCCCAGTTGCCATAGAAACTCTACCTCTTTGCTGCACACCAGTTTTAACTTTCTGTATTTTGTGTGTGTGTGTGTGTGTGTGTGTGTGTGTGTGTGTGGTGTGGTGTATGTGTGTGTGTGGTATACTTCCTTGCTTGGCTGGTTGTCATCCTGTAGCTCCTGGAGAAAAGAGTTAGTAGTAGCCAACGCTTTGAAAACCACATGTCTAAAAGTTTCTGGGGTATTCAGCATGAGCGGAATCAGCACATCCATGTTATCTGGCTGCCACACAGAGAAGGAAAGCATCGTGCATCTGGCACATCCTTCACAGAGTATCACAGCACAAAGAGTCAGATCAGCTCTGTTGGAACTCTTATTTTAAAATGGCAATCCTAATCCAATAGTTGGAACAATCTGACATATTTTAGACACTATGAACATTATGTGAATCTTGTTTCTGTATGACTTCTTTTTTTAAAGAGTTGAATCTGTTCGTATTCTTTTTTTTTTTTTTTTAAAAACGATGTACTTATTTATCTTATCTATGTGAGTACACTGTAGACACACCAGAAGGAGAGTATTGGATCCCATTACAGATGGTTGTGAGCCACACCCTCTGTTGCTGCGAAACTGAAACCAGGACCCCTGGAAGAACAGTCAGTGCTCTTAACCACTGAGACACCTCTCTAGGTCTGTGTAATTTCTTATATTGAAATACAATGCAGAAAAAGGGGGTTGTGCAAGTAGCTCAATGGTAGAGTATTTGCATAAACACATATGAAACCCTGGGGTTCCATCCCCTGTACTGAAAAAAAATGAATACAGAAAACTGTGCCCACCTGAATACAGCCACTTAAAAATACACCATCAGAATCTGGTATGGTGGCACACATTTACAGTCAAGCCAAGATGACTTGGAACTCCTCTTCCTCCTGCGTCCATCTAAGGTGCTAGGATTACAAGCTTGAGCTACCGTGCTGGGTCCCGAAAACTAGTTTTGCTATTTGCTCACACTCCTGTATACAGTTCTCTGCGATGGATGCTACAGTACACAGAAAGAAACGGAAAATGCTTCTCCTTATTGTGAGTGCTAAAGAGTGAACACAATTCTTGGGCTAATGAGGTGACTTAGTAGATAAAAGCAGATGCTTGGGGCTGGAGAGATGGCTCAGCGGTTAAGAGCACCGACTGCTCTTCCAGAGGTCCTGAGTTCAATTCCCAGCAACCACACGGTGGCTCACAATCATCTGTAATGGGATCAGATGCCGTCTTCTGGTGTGCCTGAAGACAACTACAGTGTATGCATATACATAAAATAAATCAATCTTAAAAAACCAATTTTTTAAAAAAGCAGACATTTCGCAAGCCTAACAAAGTATGTTCAGTACCTGGAGCCCACAGAGAAAGCTGGATGTAGTGGCATGAATCTGTAATCCTAGAACCGGGAGAGGTGAGAGGCTTAGACAGGAGAAACATCAGGAAGCTTTGGAGCCGGAGAGCATAGAGTACACCGAATGGCAGAAACAAGAGCTATCCTTCTTCAAGTGCAAGAAAAGACCTGACTTCTCAGAGTTCTCCTCTGACATCCACATATGTGCACACATTCATGTGCACATACATGCACACAAATAACTTGAAATTTAACAAAATTCCATCATGCACAGGGCTGACTTAATTTGGAAAGCAAGTATTACATAGCTCAGGAGCTGACAAAATACAGTGCTCAGCCTGTTTTTGTACACTCCCACACACACACACAAACAATGGTTGATAGTCCCAGTAATGAATACCCTCCAAAGACATTTACATCCCATTCCTTTTAATATGTAAGATTATATAGCAAAAGTTATGTATATATATACAGGTGGAATGAAGCACGCTAATCAAGTGATCTTAAAACCGAAAGGTCATACATAACTATTTACATTTAACTTCATGTGATCATGGCTAGCCTTCAGTATGGAAGAAGAAGACTAGAAGAGTAGATAGAGATGTGATGACTAAAGCCAGTCAGAGAGATCTTCTATTGATGAAGGTCCCGAGATCCCAGGACTGTGGGGTCCCCTCAAAGCTGAAAAGGGGGAATGGGACTATAGTTTAGTTGGTAGGATGCTTGCCCCATATATGCGAAGTTTGAGCCCACTAGTAGGTAAAATCAGGTATGGTGACACACATCTGTGATTTTAATACTTTGGGAGGTGGAGCCAGGCAAATCAGAAATTCAAGGTCACCATCAACTGTATTGAGAGTTCAGGGCTAGCCTAGGCTGCATGAGACTGTCTGTCTGCAAGAGAAAAGAAAACTAAAATAGGTATGAGAATTGAGTTTCCCTTGAAGCTTCAGGACGGAAGAAGGTAGCCCTGCTAACCTATGCAGGACTTGTAGCTTACAGACCTGTAACAGAGATATGTGGCACACAATGCCTAAAATATTTACGATCTGGCTCTTTACACAAAGTTTCCCAAGTCTTGGTCTTATGACTGTTTATCCCCACAAGATCACATTCTTTGGCCTGCCTTTCCTCACTAAGGAACTGCAATCCTCCTAGGACTTGCAGTCCAGGGGAGCACAGGAAACACCATGGTAACATTTCTTCCAAAGCCAGTTCTGCTTCTACTTACAAAGACCTCCACACCCCAATCTGTAGTGGAGGTCTCCAGTGGGTTGGTTGTGTGGATTAGCCAAAGACAAGAGACCTTCAAACAAGGCTGAAGCATATGACTGACTCAATGCGTAATGACTGTGACAATTATAACACTTTTCAATTGTGGAACAGGATCTAGGTCCTGTCCCCAGAATCTAGCTGCCTTCCCTAGACCTAAGAGGGCACTGTGTTTAGTCAAAACAATGTTACAGAAGTGATGATATGCTAACTTCTAAGCCGGGGCCTTAACAAACTGGTACTTAACTACTTCCTGTCTATTGAAACTCTCCCTCTTGGAACACAGCTCCTATGGTAGAAGGGAAACCAAGCAGGCCTGTGGAGTGATTCTTAGTCAAAACAGCCTGGTAAAAGCTAGTCAAACTTATCAGATATGTGGGTGAGCTATCTTCAAAAACTGGTCCTGAGGCCCCAGTATCCACCCTAGCTGCCACCACTGGAGATAGAAAGAAGCCTTCCTTGCTCTGATCTGCACAAACTTCAAGTCTGGGAACCAAATAAACACTGATTGCTTTAAGCCCCTGAGTCCTTGGTGATTTTGTAAATGGCAGTAACCTGCACATTGGGTCCCAGGATACAGATTAAGGACCCTGACGGTGGCAGCAAATTAACCAGGGTAAAATACAAGAGGCCTGGGATCCCACCACAAACACTGTCCGAATCATGCAGCATTTGCTGGGGTTGGGAGAGAAGCTGGAATGCACTTCCCCTGCACAATGGAAAGAACTGACAGATGAAAAGGTAAAAGCAGAACAGTGCCTGTCTGATTAAGTAGCATTTAAGAAAACTAGGTACTGAGGTGCCGAGAGCTAGGGCACAACATTCAGACTTCTGCTCCTCACTCAGCAAGAGGCACTGAAGAAAGAGTACCTTACATAAATGAATCCATTTTTTTCTTTTGCCCTTTGTTTTCTCATTTCTACAGCCAAACAGAACACCCAATTTGAGGACTGTGGGGAAAAAAAAAAAAATCAACCACCCCCTCCGTGTAGTTTGTGAGAAAGTCAGCACATTAACCTTTTAAATTATACTATAGTATAGAACATAAAATGTAGCAAGGCGTAGCAAAGGGTCTTGGGACTCCGTGATCCGTGCTTGGGAGGTGAGGGCAGGAGGATCATGAAATCAAGGGCATACTTAGTGACACAGTGAACTCCAGACCAGCCTAGACCTCATGAGAACCTGACTCAAAAAAAAGGGAAAGCAAATCCACAACTACAACAGACAGAACAAAACAAAAATCTCAACCATTCAACAGAAAGTAGAGCTGGAAGGGGGGGTCTTTGAAATCTTCTAATGATCAAATTCGGTGAAAAGCTAACCCAAACTAAAGACAAGACTTCTTTCTGTTTAAATAAATGTACGAACAATCACACCTGAACATCTGAGTAAGTTTCCCCTATCGGCTGATACAGGACTTGTAGTAATCCATTCCTCAGCCAGCCACAGATCATCTGGATTAGCCATGCCTTGCAGCGCTGTGCTGCACCGAGATTACAAGGCATGGTTGCTTCACTCACACTTTCAATACCCACTCCTCCCAGGACTGGCTCCTTTATTACATGACAACACCTTCTAAACAAAGAGGCTTATTTTATTTGTTCCCCCAGAGCTGCTGAAACTTGGACTAGGACTAACAAAATCTTGCAACTTTCAAACCCAGCTCCATCCTCTTCCAAGCATCCTCCATATATTAAACTCTACAAGGGGAGCTGCGGATGGAGCTCAGTGGTTGAGTCTTCTTGCATAGCATGAGCAAGGACTGGAATCCATCCTCTGTACTAGAAATAAAAAGTGCAATGTGGACTTAAAAAGACAGACATGGGCTCATATGTAGTCAAAATCCCCCTGTGTAGCCAAAGATGCTCTTCTCTGGCTTCTTCTACCCAAGGGCTGAGATTGTAGTGTGCCAGCACATCCTGTTCTGATGCTGCACAGGGCATCAAATCCAGGGCTTCATGCAAAGTCCTGCAAGTAACTCTACCAACTGAGCTATATTCCTCAACCCCAGAGTGGCATTCTTTGTTGTTGTCGTTGTTTTAAACTTATGGAGATGAAATTTTCACTGTTCCTAATTCAATTTCATAGTTCATTTCATTGCTGTTTTCTTATTGCTGTCTCCAGGGAGGTTTGGGTTGTTTCTTTTTTTTTTTTTTTTCTCATTGATTTATTTGTGTGTGAGGGTGGGGGGCTTGGAGGAGGGGGGGACTGCGATTGGGATGTAAAGTCAGTAAGTAAACGAAGTGGCAGTTCTTTAGCCTGAATTGTCCACAGCGTTTCTTCTATTATCAACCAAGCTGTGTAAATGGAGTTTACCACCTAGAAAAGGCCACATGGGATTCACGTAGCCTCTAGAAAAATCATCTTTGTCATCGATACTAACCTAACTCTTAGCTGAGTCTGGTGACACACACACCTGTAATTCTAATACTTGGGAGGTAGAGGCAGGAGTACTCCTGTGATTTTGAAGCCTGCCTGGGCTACAAGATGAGTTCAATGCCAGTCTATATACATAGCAAAATTCTGTCCCAGAAAACGAAAACCAAACCAAAATAAAACAAAAAGGGAAAACAAATGCTCTTAACTTCACAAATTCTCAACTGATTCAATCACCAAGATTTTTTGCTTACTTCTGGAAATGTCAGTTTTAGCTTTCAGTTGTACACATTTTTGTCTACAATCCATTTCTAGTTAACTTTTGCAAATACGGAGAGTTGTCAGTATTTTTTTTTTCCTGTAAAACTTGCTGAATGAATTCGAACGCTACTAAATATAGAACGGTTATCTGTCACTGTGCTAAATAGAAATAGGGGGAAAAAATTGGCTTTGGACAAGTGGGACAAGAAATCCCTAGTCCAACCAGAGGAGGGCTTCCGCCTGCCTGGTGGCACTGAATACTGGTGACTATTTTTTGCTAATGTGAGAAATGGGTGGATTTTTTGCCAAATTAGGGTCTTGTTGCTGTGCGCAGCTAAGCTCCATAAACACAAAGCAGCTATTAGTTCGCAAAAATAGATGCGGCAAAGTGTAAAGGAAGGCCAGGAGCGCTCAACACGTGCGTCCCGCTTTCCCACGCTCTTTCCAACTCCCGCACAAACCCACCTTCTGGATAAGGCAGCGTTTAACCAGCCGGCTGCTGTGGAGAGTCACCTGAGCAGCTGGTAGTACTCTGATCGCCAGCGGCTGGAAGTAGCATTCGAAAGTTCCCCAGGGTAAACTCAGTGCCCAGGACCTCTGTTTAAAGCCTTTTCAACCATGCAGGAGTCTGGGTTTCAGCCTGGAAGAGACTTGGAAACTGGGGCGGTCGGATCCACCGACGTCTCCCGCCCCCACATCCCCGGCACCGATGTGATGCCCACAGACTGCGCCCACTTTCCCAGACGCTCAGTAAGTGCCCCGATATCGCCCTTCCGGACTGAAGACACAAGGCTAGGCAGTGCAAAAGAGGGGCCTGGGGTGCCCAAGGGTCGACAGGTCACCAAAGTCCGGGTGCTGGAAGCCCAGCCACCAGAGGGACAACAGCCCGAGGACGAGCGCAGAGACTCCAGGGTGGCCGGGTTGGGGGTGGGGGGGTTCCCTTGCTGAACTTCTTTCTCCCCGGGCGCAGCCGCCGTGGCTCTGCAGCCGCGTTGTAGCCGTCCCGCCCCGGAAGGGAGAGCACGACGCCCGCAAAGCTGGCCTGGGCATGCTTCGGCCCCTGCCTCAGCCCCAGTGAGACTCCCACCTGGTCTCCTGGTTGCTAAACTTCTTGGTGACCACCTTGCCCAGCTCCAGGCCCAGGCGATCGGCCACGCGCTGCGACAGGTCCTGGTGAGAACTGCCGCTGAAGAGCACGATGTTGGGCATGGTGACGCACGGGGACTGAGGAGCGCGCTGGAGAAGGAGAAAGCGACCGCGACGCAGACTGCTGCTACCGTTGCTGCTGCTGTTGCCGCCGCCGCTGCTGCTACTGCTGCTGCTGCTGCTGCGGTGGCCAAGGCTGCTGGGGAAGCGGGAAAACGCGGCAGCGGGATCTAGGGGAGGGGAAGGTCCGGGGAGGAGCCAGAAGGAGGAGGAGCCTCCGAAGAGTCGCTGGAGGGTGCTGGGAGGCTGCTTCTGCCCACGCAGGCTAGGCAGCTGGGTTTGAAGCTCTGGGTGGTCCTCAAGCACCTAGGTACAATTGCTCCGTAGGAGAGCTTGATGCTCCACATAGCTCCTGGCTTGCCTTTAAATGAGGAGGCCAAACAACCAGATAAAGTGGGCACAGAGAGCCATTGCTGAAAGGGGCCATGTGGTGCCTCATAACCAAAGAGCCGCCTTTCAACCCGGAAGCTCAGGACCCAGAGATGATACTTGGGCTTCAAGTGCACCCTGTGTCTACGCAGGCCAGACCCACACAGCGGCCTTTATTTGCACACGAGAGTGAAGCATGTTTGCACTTGAAGTGATGACATATACTACTTTTGAAGATGGACTAAGAAAAGGGTTTTCTCATCAACGTGAATGCTTTTTCTCTCATTTAATTTAGATGTATAATTTAAAACATGAGCTCAAATATTTTGTTTTCCATTTTTTCAACCAAAACTGAAAATTCGGGTTTTTTTCTTATTATATGAGTGCCTATATAATGTCTTGTCGTTTGCTTCTTGGTCCACGAAGCCTGAAAATGTTACCGTCTAGTTCCTAAATGTATGTTGTTCTGTAAAGGAGCCATTGATGAGAGCCGCCTTTTGAGCCCTAAGCTCAGGTGCCAGAGGTAAGCCTGTTTTCAATGGTCAGTTGACTCTAACCAGTTGGTTCTGAGTCCTCATTTTTATGTAGATAGGCTGGCTCTCCGACTGTCTTCACAACTTCCTGTCTCTTGGGTTGTCTACAGCCAGACTCCCCCAGGAGTCCTCTGCTTTCCCTGCCCCCACCCCCACCTCAGCATTTCTGAAGTAGCTAATGCAGTATCAGCCAATCACACAGAAGGAACGGAGATTCATCCTGAGCTCTGGAGGAGTGGGGCGCTAAACATCCTGATTTACATTTTTTAAAAGCTTTCAGAGACAGATTTACCTTGCCAGATAATTGGTTGGGTTCTACCAATGTCCGCTGAATATTGGCTTGCCATCCACAACCAAGACTACTTGCCACTGGGAGAGTATATCTAGATTGTACACATCTTTGGGGATTTTGCTTCTGGGTCCTTCTTTGAACTTTGCAAAGTTGTCAGCCTTTAATCTCTGCACTCTGGAGGCAGACACAGGTGGATCTCTGAGTTCAAGGCCAGCTGGTCTAGTGAAACTGTGTCTCTCAAAACCCTTAAGCCCCCTCAAACCCAAGCAAATTGGATTTATTAAAGGGTTTCTTTTGAAACTCTAGTGACCTGCTTACCAAAAAGTTCTCCAAAGCACCATTCCCATTGCATTTCTGCCGCTTTTCATTCTGCTTACAGAAATGTATATATCCTATTGTTTTTTTTGTTTTTTTTTTTTTTTTGGTTTTTTTTTTTTTGGTTTTTCGAGACAGGGTTTCTCTGTATAGCCCGGGCTGTCCTGAAACTCACTCTGTAGACCAGGCTGGCCTCGAACTCAGAAATCCACCTGCCTCTGCCTCCCAAGTGCTGGGATTAAAGGTGTGTGCCACCACTGCCCGGCCCCTATTGTATTTTTAAAAGAGCCAAGGTGATTATATAAATAATCTCATCAATTGGGAGGTTAAGGCTTGGAGACCAAGAATCCCAGGCCAGCCTATGCTATATTGTGAGACTTTGTCTCAAACATCACCGCAGCAACAACAATCTACCTACAGTAGATTTTAAGCTACACCCAATATATGCTGCATAAAGATTCAGATAACAGATCACACCATTAAGATTTTAATGCTTAATGATGTTCCAGCTGTCTTGGTTCATTTATGTACACTCTACAATGTTTACATGATCATGAATTAACCTTATGATGTATTTCTCAAAACATTCCATATGCTCAGTGGCAAATAACTGTATTTTATAATAAAATTTGCATAATAAATTATCACAGAGATGAGATTTTATACTCATCCAAGCATATGTCTAAAATTTTATTGACTGAATTATATTAATTATACTTAAACTCACCTAATAAAATTTATCATCGGCAATTTTACTGTAATTTTTCTGTCTTTAAATATTTGTCTCATAGGCAAAATTTGCCAATTATGGAATTTCTCTGAATCTATACATTTATCAGGGGAAAGTAGTTTCTGATGAGTGTGGGAGCCTATAATTCTTTGATAACAAAATCGATAGAGCATAAAATAGTAGGTTAAAGTTCCCAATCTGAGGTTAATTCATAGATGAAATTCTAGAAGCTAAGATTAAATTGTGACCTTGATAGTAGCAGGAGATGAAATATCCATGTTGTCATGACAAGGACTATGGTTATTGAGGAACTGCTTGAGTGTTGAGTGTACAAGGGGCAAATTGCCCTTACAATGATGGGGCTACTAATGGGAGTCAACAAAAATCATCCTAAGTAACAGGCTAAGCACAAAGCCAACACTGAGAAATAAATATACAGGCTTAAGAGAGCAGCTATAGATTTTCTGTGAACAGTTTCTCTCCCAAAGCACCTTTGTCCTTGATCCACAGGGGGTAAATTGTGGAAAAACCTTGACCTACAAACTGTCTTCAACTGACAGCCAGATTTGATCTACAACAGTCGTTCAACTGACAGACTGGGTAATTCTTTGTTGTGGGACTCTCCTGTATGTGAAGGATTGCTTAGAAGCATTCCTGGTCTCAACCCACAAGAAACCGGTAGTCATTCTTTATGTGTTCTGACAACTAAAAGTGCCTCCAGGCACATTTAAGTATCTCCCCCTCAAGACAAAATGACCCCAGGTAAAGATGCAGTTGTCTTGAGTGAACTTCTGGCCTTTTCCTCCTCCATGTGCATTTTTCCTGGTAGCCTTTCAGGCTTCCTGACAATGTAGCTACAGAGCTGCAAGAAGGGGTCTTCCAAAAAGACAAACGTCAATGATAAATGAGTAAATGAGAATACATGTAATGAGATCCATCTGCGAATAAATTAATTAAAAATAAGATAAGCCTTGTGAGCAAACTCTTACTTGCACTCTGCTTTATCTTGTTTGCTAATATCCTGCTGCCTAAAGCAAGTCACATGGTCAAGATCAGAGTCAGTGCAGCATGAATAAACCAAGGAATTGCATATTAGGTCCACCAACGTTCTGCCACAGGAAAATCCCATTCTGGGTGGGGTGAGAGGCTCCCAGAAAACACAGCCTCTGCTCACTGTTCAAATTCAGAAGAATGAAAGACCACATATACTCTGTGCACATAGGTTTTCATTCCTTGCCCATATTGCACAATGTTCATTATTTTAAGATTAAAATATTTGTGGCAAAAATAAAATGATGAGAATTTCCACTGTTAATATGTGACTTCACTTTTGAATGGAGATGAATGAACTCGGGGAAGAGGTTTTATATCTTGTATTTTCTGTCTCATTTTTTTTCTGATTTTTTTCATACAGTGAGGTTTCTGTATGTTTGCTGAATGAATTTATTTCTCAACTAGGACTAGTGTATGGAATAAATAACTCAAAGCTGCATAGCTTTTCAAAAGTAGCAAAGGAATCAGACCATGAGGGTTCCAACACAATCTATTTCGATTTAGAACAGTGCTGGTCCAAGTGCATATCCTACAAACTTCTTATATACCTACATTTTGAAACTAGCATGAAGAATCCAGTGTAGTCATGTTATTAATACACATTATTTAATTCAAAATATCCAAGCTAGTATTACTCCAACATGTAATCAACATGAAAAGATTAATGAGATGTTCATTGTCTTGTTTTGGTAGTGAACTCTCAAATTCTGATGTACATTTTATACCTACAAAGTACACTTTGCAATCTGGAATGTGACTTTGCCACACCTGAAAGGCTGGCCAGGGTTGGTTAGTAGCTGCTGCCTTTCAACAATGAGTTCCAAGAGCATTCAAAGCCAAGGTCCCCTGGCAAGTCCATTTTCTTAGCAAATAATGCAGAGCTAACTATAAAACACTGAAGCTTATCAACAATTAGTTTCAAAAGAACCTAAGGTGTTGTCTCAAGGATGGCCCAATGGGTAAGAGAGCTTGGTGAGTACCCTTGAAGACATGAGTTCAGATCCCAGTACCCTAAGTAAAGGCCAGGTAAAAATCTAATGTAGCTACATGTGTATTATCCTGTTCTGAGGGTTGGGTGAGCAGAGACAAAAGGATTTCTGGGGCTTGTTGGCTGTCAGCCAAGCTCCATGTTCAGTTAGAGACCTTGTTGCAAGAGGAGAGTGACAGGGCAGGATACTTTGTCCTCCTCTACCTACAAGCACAACATGAATGAGAATCTGCATGCATACATACACACACACACACACACACACACACACACACTCCGGTGCACCCCACATGTTCTAAAGTGGGTTCAACTTTGTTCCCATATTAGTGACATTTTCATTTGTCATCAAGCGCTTTGCTGATTTTAATTCCTCCCGACTTACTTTTTTGCTTGCTACTTATAAAAATTGTTCCAACCGACTTTAAAAATATATCCATCACATAGGTTTTGCAACAGTTCAAGTTGTTGCTATATTTCCTTCCATCTGCTTCAGATGTTCACCTAATTTGCCCTTTTGTTGTTATCTGTAAAAAGGTAAGAACATCAAACCATACACACTCATCCAAAATAGGTAAGATAATTCAATGGGAGAAGTAAAATTATAAAATTCATGGAAGAAAACCTGTACAAGTCTTCATGACTGTGGCTGAAGCAATGGCTTCATTGATATGATGTTTTCACATAATAAGCAGCAGCCACTACAAAATTGTACAAAGTGGACATCAAAGCTGAAATAAGAAGAACTTGTACTTCAGAAGACAGTATCGAGGAAGCAGAAGAGAACTCACGGAGTGTTAGAAAATGTTTATAAATCCTACATCTCATGAGGAATTTGTGTCTAAAATATGATGTGGAAAATGACCGCAAGTGGGCAAAAGCGCGTGCACATGGATTTTTTTTTTTTTTTTTACAAAGGTTTTGTTCTTTTGTGTCTATTTTTTAAAACTCAGAAACATCTAAGATATCCTTTAGTAGGTAAAAGGCTAAGTAAATTATGATATGCCCAGATGATGTAATGGATAACAGAAAATAAATGCAATGAGATGGGCTTCATTCAGGGTGCTATGGCTGGTAAAAAAGGAAAATAAACCATCAAACAAGGAAAAGACAGGGATGGCAGGGCTGAGGAAGCCCCTCAGTTGGTGGAATGTTTGTCTGACAAGCACGAAGCACGGAGTTCCATCCCAGGTATCACACAGGGAATGGTGAAGCATCCCTATAACCCCAACTCTCGGGAGATGGAGACAAGAGGACCAGATGTTCATGCCCTGGTTTGGCTCCAAAGTGAAATGGAGATGAGTGTGGAATATACATGACCCTGTCTTGAAAACTGAAATCATGGAAGACACTCGTGTGCATATTACCAAGTGAATATCATTAATCTGCACGACTCCAATTATGTTTCAATCTTGGAAAGACAAAACTATAAATACAATTAGAAACGATCAGTGCACTCCTGGGAGTTGAGGGAAAGGAAAGATGAATGAACAGAGTTTTTTTTAGGGTGGGGAAAGTATTTCTTCTGCGGGATATGTGTATTTGTGCATTAAATTGACAAAAGGTACAGTATCAAGAGTGGATTCTATCAGCTCTGAACATGATACGCCACAGAAGTGCGTGTATTGTAGGATGTGCACTCCTCTAGTGTGGAGTATTAAGTGTGGTGAAGGCCATGCACATGTGTAAGCAAGGAGGTCAACCTTTGTATTTCATTTTTGTGTGAGTGTAATATTTCTCTAAAATTAAGCCCTGTTAAGCAATGGGGAATATACATAGGAAAAACACCTGATTACATATGTCTCCAAAAAAGATATACAAATAACTACCAGGTTAGCCAGTAGGGTAACAATCATAAAAAACATTTAATCTCAAAATGTTGGTAAGAATGTGGAACAACTAAAGCCCTGCTATACAGCTGGTAGGGATGTAAAAAGGTTCATCTGCTTTGGAAGTGTCTGGCTGCTCCTTCAGCACTGAACACAGACTTACTGTATCAGCTAACAATCCTATTTATTGGGCTATCCCAGAATAATTGAGAGCAGGCACTCCTGACAGTGTATTTGAATACTATTGCAGCATGATTCAAAATACAAGAAAGAAAGAAAGAAAGAAAGAAAGAAAGAAAGGAAGGAAGGAAGGAAGGAAGGAAGGAAGGCAACCCAAGTGTCCACCACAGGCATATAAATGAAATGCATATAAATGTAACAATTTAATAAACTATTTTTTAGCAATAAAAATAAATGAAGGGCTAGAGGGATAAGTTAGTGAAGGGTTTGTTAAGTAAAGATGAGGACCTAAGTCGGAATCAACCTAGATTTTCATCATCACCTTGTGGATGAAGATATGGAACATACAGTCAATTTCATGAAGCCATAAAAAAGAAGAAATTACAAAATTAGCACAAAAACATGACTGGAAAATACTGTATTAACTGAGGTAACTCAGGCTCAGAAATGCAATCAGTGCTTGTTGTCTCTCATATGCACATCCTAGCTTCTATTTTTAATACTTGTATTTGTGTGGGAGTCGGTGTATGGAACCTAGGAAGTTAAACAGGGATCCATGGAAGGAGAAGAAAGACACTTCCAGGGAGAGTGGTAGGGACAATAGAGTACTTGAGATGTAAAGATGAAAGCAGGATAGGATATGGAGGGATTTAATAGGGATGGGAAGCAGGGAGAGGGGAGTCCTGGTGGGAGAGAGGGTCAACCCAAACTAAGTATAAGTGAAAATGCCATAAGAAAATTCTGCTACTTGACAAGCCAGTAAAAAATGAAAAACGAGTCATGCCTGGTAGCACATATTTGTAATCCCAGCACTAGAAAAGTGGAGACGCGTAGATCCCTGGGCCTATTTGGCCAGCCAACCTAGACTAATTGGCAAATTCCAGGCCAAATGAGGACTCCTGTTTCAACAAATGGACAAAACCAAGAACAACAACAAAAGCCAAGTTGGATGGTGCCTTAAGGACACTAGAGGTTATCAACTAGCCATTGGGTACCTCCATGATCACATGTGCATACAGAACACGTATCCAATAAAGACATGAAGTTCTACTGCATTGTACAGTATGTGTTAACCCTGAAAATATGAGAGTGATAAAACTCCAGACTACATACTGCATGATCTCATTTATGTCAAATGTTTAGAATTTACTGATCCATGGAGAGAAAGTAAATAGGAGGTTGCCTAGGATTGGGAATCTGGCAAGATGGAAGGAGGTAGAACTATGACTAAGGGATGTGAAGTACTTGGTAAGGCTGAGTAATCAGATAGGACATGAATTGTATCTTAGGAAACCTGTTCAAAGCAACCATACTTATGGTAATCTGAATGAGAATGGGTCCCGTAAGCTCATATGTTAGGATATGTGGTCCCCAGTTGGTGGAAGTGTTTGGGAGAGATTAAGAGGTATGGCCTTTGAGGAAAAGTGTCACTAGAGGCCAGATAAGCCCATGCCATTCTTGATAGCTCTCTCTTCCTCTTGCTGTGCATGTGGATCCAGCACTCCTGTGCCATGCCTGCCTGCTCTCACATTCTCAGTCCTGATAGGCATGGACCCTAGTTCTCTGTAACCATGTACCCCAAATTAAACTCTTTCTTTTATAAGTTGCTTTGGTCATGGTATCTTATCACAGCAATAGAAAAGTAACTAAGACAGAATAGACATTACTTTTATATTTCCAACACCATGATCCCACATAAGGTACTAACACATCAAATTCTCCTGCAGTTACAGAGAGTGAAATCCACTGCTGCTTTTCATGCAGTGACAACCAGCCTTTCTCCATTGTGAAGCTATTTTGAAAACCTTCCCCCAAATGCAATATTTCTAATCCTGTCACTTCTTCCTATCTACAAGTATTAGCAGGAATTGCTCAGTAAGGCGCTTCCCTTTCTCTTCTGGTGACAGATGATTATCCTAATATTTGGTTTAGATTAGAAAGACACAATAAAGGTTTACTTTTTAACCTCGAAAGGTTTGTGTACTATCTCTATCTCTAAGGAAAGGAATCTGCTGTCTTTGGAAGTCTGGTTAATTCAAGACCTGGGGCAGGAGCAGATGGAATGTGAGCCAGGACATGTTTTGTTAACTATCTCAAAGAAAAGGATTAGATCACAAGGGAGAAAGTGTCTGCTTGGATGGGATACTATGATTCCGAGGTAAGACAATGTGAACAAAACTAATTCAATTGTATACACGAATGGAATTTGGAAAGAATAAAAAGTAATTAAGTTTCAATTGCTTAAAACAGTAAATATATAAAACCCAAGAAGGCCAATATACAGTCACTCAAAGAAAAACCCTAACAAACTAAATGAAGAGCTTCATTAGATTCAAGTGATATCTACTATTTTACTTTCAAACTAATTCATTTTCATGAAAATTGGTCATTAAAGTCTGTTTTCTTGAGAGTCAAGGTGAAGTTGGAATGACACCAATATCTCCAGTTAGTCCGTGGAATCTGATGCTATTAATGACACTCATTTTCATGTGGTCTGCACCAGCCACTTCTGGAAAAAAAAGGTCAAATATGAGGAGTCTGGTGGCCTCCTTTGGTTGCAGATAGCTGGATACAGGCTGACAGCATGCATAATTCACGAGGAAGAAGACTGTAGACAAGCCAAGTGGTATAGCAATTCACAACCTGTATACAAATGGGAGTGTAAGCAACATGTATAACAACCGAGGTAAAAGGTTCTTGCAAGGGGGTCTGTCAACAGTTCATGTTTGAAAGACATTGTTGGGAGACTGTGTGGAAACTTTAAGAGCCAGAACATTGTGGTTTGTCTTTGCAGCAACGCTCCAGGAACAGAAAGGTAGTTCTTGTGAGACTCTCAGATGGCTCCAAGGAGAAAGTTGTTATAAAACAAATCAAAACAAACAAACAAAAGGCTCTTTGCTTTCCTGCCACATGGGCTCCCTTCATTATGATGTCATCTGCCATGAGCTTAGTGCAGACAGCAGGGTCAGATCTAACTTTAGTGTGAGATATATGAGTAGAGAAGTTGAGGGTCTAAGGGAGGGCCAGTTAAAAACAAGTTGCCTTGAATCATTTCTAGAATAAAGTAGATTTTAAGAACAGGAACAATGATGTGCATGTGTAGAGCTCTTATTAGAGGGCTGACTTTCAAACTGCCCCTCCATGTGAGAGAGCTCTTTGTAATGGCTTCCTCCCGCCCGTTTCCTTCTTCACTTCATATAAGTACTGGCAACAGAAGCAATTTGACTTCACTGTGATTTTAAAAAGAGAGGATTTCTCTTTTCCTTAGATAGTGGACTCAGTTTCTAAATAATTCTAGTAATTTAATGTGCGTGCGTGCGTGCGTGTGTGTGTGTGTGGTGTGTGTGTGTGTGTGTGTGTGTGTGTGTTTGGATGCTCATGTGGATGCAAGTGCACATATGTGTATAGAGGTCAGAGGTCAAATGAATATTCCTCCCCAGGCTCCGTGGGTTTTTTTTTTTTTTTTTTTTGTGTGTGTGTGTGTGTGTGTGTGTCTGTGTGTGTTCTTATTTGAGAGTCTCTTACTAGCTTGGGCCTCAGTGATTAGGCTGACCTACTAGAGAGAAGTAAGGATCCACCTGGCTTCTTTATATAAGTTCTGAGAATAGAACTAAGGTCCTTGAATCCCATGTACCTTACCTATTGAGATATCTCCCCAACCTTCAGAGATGCTCTTTTGATGAGATTGTCCCACAAACTGAGAAATGCTGGAATGCTTACAAACATGCTACTATGCTCCCCCCTTCCAATGCCCCCCGCCCGTTCTGGTGATGAAACCCGTGACTTTATGCATGCTAGGCAAGTGTGTTGTGTCTGCTACCAAACTCTCCACACTGCCTGTGAGCCTTGGTTTTTTTTAAATCTTACTCCGTTACAGTCTCTTTGATGCCATCAAAGCCCATTACTTAATCCTGATGACTTAAGTGTTTATGTTCCTAGTTTACAGCTTTGCTGTGAGGGTTACAGTTGAACATACACTTATACCCTCAAAGGTTAGCAAACTGTGGCCCAAGAGTGAGATCCTGTCTTTATATTGCTTTGGTAAACTAGGTTGTTCACATTTACATACCTGCTCATCCATATATTTTCTGTGAGGGCTCTCATGCACCAAAATACAGGTGATAGATTGTATAAATAAACTCCTTCTGGACTGGAATGGTCAAGTCTGGGCTTCGTCTCACTGGTTCCTTTACCATTTTGATTTTGTCAGCTTGCCTTAGAAATGTCACATCCTTACCCTCCCTGCACACAATTGTCCCTCCCCCATTCTAACACCATTTGTCTTTATCCCATTGTTCTGTGTGGACTACCTTTGTAACATTTATCTTAATTTATGATTCTCTTGTCTTTACTCGTATATTGATTGTCTTCATCATTGTGACTGAAAGTGGGGAACATTAGTTTGAATTTCAGAATTTGATCTTCAGAGTCCCACACACAGTGCTAGGTGAGACAGTAAATATGCTTAGCTTTGTATACTATACGTCTCTATCCAAGTCTTCTGTCAGCACAGATAAAGCAATGGATGTGGTTGTATTCCTACAAAACATTATTTATGGCTACCTAAATTTAAATTTTATTTCATTTTTAATGTGCTGTAAAATCTTTTAAAAATGTACTGTTTATTTCTTTGTGGAATTTCCTCCAATCATTTAAAAATCTAGATTAAACATTCTTGGCTGAAAAACTATATGGAAATGGAACATGCAGGATTTGGCCAGTAAGCCATTAAGTAGCTTATTGGTCCCTCACCTAATACAATGATGGACAGATTCATATAAAGTCATTTCTGTTTTAAATAAAGAAAGCATGCGAAGCTGGGCAGGCTGATACATGCCTGTAATCTCAGCTCTCGGAGGCTGAAGCAGGAGAATTGTGAATTTCAGGGACGTCTCAGCTACACAGCAAAATCCTTTCTCTAAATGAGTAAATAAATAATCACATGAAATAAAGAATGTGTGTAGTCAAGAGCTTAAGAATCAGAAATGGTCTCCATCAGTACTCCTTAAGCTTGTTTCTTGGAGAGAGCATAGTACATGTTCAAGTGAAAACATGATTCTTTTGCAATTGATGTGGTGTAGGCAGCAGCCAGGAGTTTGTTACCTGTTTAGAATCTTTGAGACACACTTTTCTTAATTCTGCACAGGCACAGCCACTCTCAATAATGTTTTCACTGTAAAACATCAGGTGGGACTTAGTTATTTCTAGAAAAGAAACTCCTTAGAGTAGTAGGTGCTGGCAGAAGCAAAGCACACCCTTTTGATCATCGTGTCCTAAGGCACACACAACTGAAACAGCAGCAACCTGGCTAGTTCTACTACAGGGGTTTTGTCCCTCCAGATTCTGAACTGTCTCTTCCTTGTCTTCTCATCCCACAAGCAGAAGGGTGCTGGAGAGCCGTTGAACAGCACCCCATCTAGCTGTGTTTGAGTTCTGCATGGTTGAGGCTTTATTCACGACCTCAAACGTTTAGACCACCCATGTCTCTTCCTACCATCATCAGGTGATTATGGCTGAGGTTATGACATTGTTTCTCCTTATTGATCCATGTACAGCATATATTGCAACTTAAAGAGCAGAGATGCCAGCTTTAAAAAAAAAAAAAAAAAGACACCAACTACAGCCAGAGATGGCAACAAATGCCTGCAATCTTAATGGAGGCTAAGACAGGAAGATCATAAGTCCAGTCCTAAATTATATATACACTGAGACCCTGCTTCAAGAAAATAAAAGTTAGCAGTATGTATACAAATGGTTTCACCAAATCAGTGGAGAAACACTAAAATCAAGGCTTTCTTAACATTTTTAACTGTTTGTGTAAAAATTATATTATTTTGTAAAAGATTAATATTTTCTAAACATTTTATCTCCCCCAAAAGAAAAGAACTCAGAAGGAGGCCAAGGAATTCAGCATGTACTCTTGGAAGTTTTATCATTAAACCAGAATTAGATTGCACCCACACTTTCTGAACAACAAAACAACGTTCTTTCCCACGGATGCCAATTTATGATAAAAAACAAAACAAAACAAAAAAAAAAACACCCTATCTCCAAACAGATGCTAAAAAACAAGATGTGGTTTTGTTTTAGAGCTTTTGGAAGAAGGATTAATGTGACCCTGTTCAGGCTTGAAAAGCCTCAACTCAAGTGTCTTTGGGGAAAAGCTCTGCTTAGTAAATGATTAACTTCCCTGGCATGCCTTCAAGGTCACCCTGTCATGGGTAAGAGAAAAATTGGCCAGCCACTACCAGGGATTTTCGATCCAGCAGCCTTCTCTCTGCTATTGCATAGACCCTCAACATTAGATGCTTCAGACAAAGCCATTAAAGTATAGTGTGTGAAGTACAAAGCTAGACATCTTATCAATCAAATCCAAAAAAAGATTGATCATTCATCCATCCATTTATGGATGGGACCCCAAGAAGGGATCACGAGTCCTTATGGTGTGCTTAAGATCCTTTTCATAGCCATACGTGAGTCTCCAGCAGCCTTGCTGGGCATTGCCTCCTACTAAGTTTAAATGAAGAAAATGAGGCTCACGTACAACACATCCAAGGTTACCTGGCAAGTAATGGAGCTGTTTCTTGTTTTATGATCACACAGTTTTCAGTATTAGGGAGAGCAAGCTGACCCTAAGGAGCCAGAGGAATTCTAGGTATCTCCAGATATCCCTTGGCTATCAATCACTACCTTACCAGCTGTGAATTCTTTTCTGTTCTAGGATCCAATCCAGGTTACCTTATTATAAGTAATAGATAGTATTTGATTTTACATTTAACATTTTTATTTTACATGTATTACTTGTGTGTTTGTGTGTGTGTGTGTGTGTGTGTGTGTGTGTGTGTGTGTGTGTATGTACGTGCGTGCGCACATTCGTTGGCTGTGAAGGACAGAGGAAAACTCTTAGGAGTTAGTTTTATCCTTCCACCAAGTGAGTCCCAGGAATGGAACTCAGGATATGAGGCTTTTTGGTTAGTGCCTTTACCTACCAAGCCACCTTACCATTCCTGCTTTGTTTTTGTATCCCAGGCTAGTCCTAAACTCACCTTTGTGGCATATTCTGCATTAGGATTTTTAGGTGTTATTTGGTTTTTCCTTCCTCCTTCCTTCCTTCTTTCCTTCCTGCCTTCCTGCCTTCCTGTCTTCTTCTTGCCTTCCTTTGTATTTCCTTTCTTTCTTTCTTTCTTTTCTTTCTTTCTTTCTTTCTTTCTTTCTTCTTTTTCTTTCTTTCTTTCTTTCTTTCCTTCATCTTTCTTTTCTTTTCTCTTTCTGAGACAAGGTTCTCATGGGGCTCAGGTTGGCCCTGAACCTGTTATATAGCTGAGGATGACCTTAAACTCTTTGTCCTCCTACCTCCAACCCTGAGATGAAGAATTACAGGACTGCACTACTACATCTAGATATTTGTTTAAAAAAAAATTATTTGTTTGAGGCAGCCTAAAATTAATATTTTATATATGGATATGTAGGTTAGGAAAACCTTAAATTCCTGATCCCCTATGTATGTGAAGAGAATTTTGAATTCCTAGTCCTCCTGATTCCATTTCCTGGGTGCTGGGATTAAAGGGGTGTGTATCACACCTGCCCAGGGTTTTCCTTTAGTATTTTTTTTTTTCTAAAGACATTTAAAAACAAAACAGCATTTGTGTCAATGTATATTTTATGAAGCAATCCCATGCTGTAAAAATCTTCCCCTTAAGCCACAGCTAGGAAACCAACTTCCTATATCTGTATTCCTGGTCTACCTGGATGAGTTTTTGTTGTTGCCTTGAATCTAATTGGCTTAGATGCCAACTTTTAAAATGTGGAAGATGCATATAAACACCAGATCTGTGACCACTCTTAAAAAGTGGAACCATCTGAGAACCCTGTGTCTCCAGCAGCCACGGTAGTCGGCTAGTCCTAATAGCTGGAACTGACACCTTTGTCCAGGGCAACATCCTTCCCTATAACATAGAGACGGCACCAGCAATGTCTATGTTAATTTCATCAGGGCCAAATGTCCATTGTACTTGCCTGCCTCGACTGTGCTTCAGCTTGCCACTGAGTCAGGGACTACCCTACATGATTCTTCAGCTCTTGCAGGCATCTGCTTTTGCCTGTTTGTCTCCAAGCCTCAGACCTGCTTAAATTAGAGGGCAAATAGCTGCCTGTCTCCAATTATGCTGGGCTGCCATGCAGCTCAGGACGTGCAGAAGGTTTGAGAAATGTAATTATCTTCCTGAAAGAGAGGGTGCTTTCACTATGCCAGGGGAAAATCATGTAAGGAACAGAGCAAGCAGGCCGCCATAGCTATTGTCTTATGGCAGCGGTAGTACTGAAGCTTTGGATTCTGAACTAGCCTTATTAGAACATCGAAGTGAAGGCTAAAGTTAGTGGTAGACTTCTCAGTGGCACAGTGGCACGGCACTGTTCCTCCACGTGGCAAAGGATCTGCTGCCTGATTTGTTGTATTCTTAGAGAAATAAAATTCCCATCTTAAAATGGAAAAACAGGCAACAGCAGGACTGTGGACCTTTTGACTTGTCCTTCAGATGTTGCTTTGTGGTAACTGTTCTGTATGAGTCATAGCTATAGGAAACTGAAGATTTGCAGGTTTAGCTTAGAGCCCCAGACAGTACTTCTTTTAGAACATACATCTATTTTTATTGCCTTCCAGTAAAAAGATTTATTGAATTGTCATAGTTTAAATAGTGTTTCTATGATTTGGAATATATATATAGTGAGTCACATCCCAATTTTCTTCTTGAAGTAAATCACTGAACTCTGCTCAGAGGTCTCTTGGTCTGGTCTTCTTGGTACCTGCTTCCTGCTTCCTGACAAGACCTCAAAGGCATGAAGCAGGGAATTATGAAATTAAGTGTGTTTGTGTGTGTGTGTGTGTGTGTGTGTGTGTGTGTGTGTGTGTGTGTGTGTAATTTAATTTCCATTCCTAAAGGGATTTGGACCAATTTCAAGACAGAAAGCACAAAAATAACTAGACTAAGCCCTACTAACACAGATTAAAAATGACCAAATGGATTTGGAAGAATTATGTTAGAAAGCCAAGTTATAAGAAAAGATTTGAAATGCCAACAGCTCCAAGCTTCCAGGCAGCCCTGGGAGGCCCAGAATGAAAAAATGGCCTCGTGATGTTGGCTGGTAGTGAAGAGAGGAGTCCACAGACCTGGGCCTTCCAAAGATGGCTTAGGTGAGGTCGTCTTTCAGGAAGAAATGAAAGACCCACAAACTTTGATGATTTTAGCACTTATGTTGTTATTATAAGCATTCTATAAGTCCTCTACTCTGTTGGAGGACAAATCCGGAACCCAAGAGGCAAAACTGAGCCCATTTAATAGAGGAAAGTGAGCTCTCTTTATAGGACTCAGGGAGAGATTTGTACTTACAAGTCAATCCTCTAAAGACCCTCAGAAACAGAATGATTCAATATATGGGAAGAGGATCAAGCTGAATACAACAGGAACCAGTTTTTCAGAGAGCAATTAATGCTAGTGGGTTATGTTATTGAAGATCAATTAAAGAACACAGTGTACAATCAGATAAGTAAAACAGTACATGCTGTCAATGGGGCATTTCAGATCTAGGGCCCAAGCAAACCATGAATCTCTCTTTAAATGTGGATGAAGTGGAAGAAATCTTATCTTATAAAACATAGTGTGGACAGGAGAAATTGCACAAGGCTTCACCTAAAATGAAGAGCTACAGGTAGCCAATGGCTGTTGAGAAAGTTTACTTTCCTACAGTTATGAGGTCTCTCATTGGTTCTCTAACCCCAAGTGTTCATCCCTAAATAAATACACTATTAGCAACATTGAATGGACTCTGTAGATTGAGTAAGCATACATACACATGTTTGTATGTATGTATGAATATATAACAATAATTGAGGACATAAATTTGAGAGTGAGTGGAGGGCATGGGAGGACTAGGAGGAGGGACCACACTAAATAGATTCAGTATTACATAAACATATACACGTAACACACATACCCACACAAATATATATATCAGGAATAGATCATAAATTTGAGAGGAAATGGGGGACACAGGAAGAGTTGGAGTGGGAGACAGAAGGGGGCAAATGAGTAGCTACAGTACCAGTATATAAAATCCTCAAAATAATAAACAATTTAAATTTTTAAAAGTTGTACAAGGATGTCATCTTACAAAAAAAGGACAAAGTCATACTCTTTGTATGAATAGAGAATTACTAATTTGAAGTCACCCTAAGCTAAACAGGCTTTAAAGTGATTCTGTCCAGTCAAAGCAATCACTCGTCTTTCTCTCACATTACCCTACTAGCAGGAGCCCTACCTTACTGTCTGCATAAGTAGGTGCGATTTACCATGCTTTGCACAAACAGTCCCCAACCCAAGTAACCCTAAAAGGAGGCAGATTTCTTTGGCTTTGGGGTGGTTCTCTTTCTGCTTTATCTGCTGTATAGAAACATGAAAATATAGAAACAATGACTTAATAGACAAATATAGTACTTTGGCGTCCTTAGCCTCAGTGCAAAAAAATGATTGCAGAGAAGAGACTCCAGAATTGGACTTTTCAAAATGTAACATTTTTATTAATTTTTTGAGAATTTTACAAAAACTCATTTTGATCACATTCCCATCTCTTCTAAGATCCACTCCCATTTCTAACTCATCCAGCTTCCTGTTGTCTCTTTCCAACATGTGGTTCCATTTTTATTTTGATGTCCAGGTTGCAACTTTATTTTTGATTCTTTTTTCTCATATATTATACCCAACTGCAGATTCCCTTCCTTCCATCCCTCTCCTCCTAATCCTTCTTTTGCCCCACATCCTCCCCTCTCCCTCAGTCTACTCCTTGCTTTCCTATCAGAAAAAGCAGGTCTCCTAGGGACATCAACCAAACATGGCATTGAAGTTGCAATTAAAACTAGGCACATAGTTTTTATTAGGCTGGATGAGGCAAACCATAGGAGAAACAAGGTCCCCAAAACAAGGCAAAAGAATCAAGAGATAACCCCTAACTGTCCTACTGTTTAGGAGGCCCACAAGAAGACCATTCTACAAAACCATAATAATATGCAGACGAGCTAGGTTAGACCCATATAGGCTCCCCAATGGTCAGTTTTGTCTCTGTGAGCCCCCAGTGACACAGGTTAGTTGATTGTAACCCCCCATTTCTTTTTGGTGTCCTTGACCCTTCAGGTTCTTACAATTCTTCCTTTTCCCATCTTTCTGAAAATTTTCCTGAGTTCTGCCTATGTTTGGCTGTGGGTCTCTGCATCTGTTTCAATCGTTTTTGGATGAAGCCTCTCTGGTGACAATTATGCTAGGCCTCCATTCTACAAGCATAGCAAATACATTAGGAATCATTCATTGATTTGTTTTTGTTTGCTTGGTTTTGGTTTTGTGTAGCCAGTCTTGTTTGTTCCTATCTAGGACTTGACTATCTACCTCTGTTTTGGCCTTCTAGCAGTGTCTGTGTGGGCTCCCTCTTTGCTGGGCCTCACGTTTGGCACAGCATTGTTTCTAATCTCACAATCTCCTCCCCCCCAAAAACTTGTTTTTTTTACCCAAACATCATCTTACAGCATATAAATTGTTGAAAGTTTTGTTCTGGATTGATGTTCCCAATCCCCCACCCTCCCCCCACACACACACACTAAAGGTTGTTTGTTACAGAAGATGTCCTGTTCAGGTTTCTTGATCCTCATTACTAGAGTTCGTTGATAGATCATCCTCTTAAATTCACTAGGAGATTTTCATTGACTATTTCTACCTCACCTCGCCAAATACTCTGCTTGGGTCCTACCCTTGATTATGATTACCTACATGGTCATACCATTTTAGAAACTTTGTTACTTTTAACCAGATGTCAGTATCTCCTCAGTGGGGTGTGTTACTTTGTGCTCACATTCCTAGCTCTACGCTGGGACTTGCTCTAAGCCTAGGCTTGAGCAAGTATTCTTTGTACTGCCAGTTTCTGTGAGTTCATATGTACATCAGTCCTGCTGTGTTCAGCAAACACTAGTTCCTTGGAGTCATCCATCACGTCCGACCTCACAGTCTTTCTGCCCCCCTTCTTTCTCAAGGATTCCTGAACACTGGGGGAAGGGAGTGGGTGGAATAAATGTTCCAGAATTGAAATTGGGCTTTTAAATGGAATAATTAAAAATATAGACAAGGAGTCACTCACCAAAACAATCTGGTGTGATTTAGTCCTAAAAACAGCATTTCATAAAGTAATCATCCTGCATGAATAATTCAGAATTTTCTGTATTGAACTTGGTCCACAGGAACCTGTTAGAATGCATGGATCTCATGTCTAAGAGAAAACAAGCATGCTCAGCCCCTAGCTCTGACCTCTCAGTGCTGCCATGGGTCACTTTAGGAAACTTCAGTCTCCACCTTCTTTAGAAAGCAAACTTATTTAATAGGAGGAGGTGTTAGGTCTGGACACTTTTCATCAGTCTCCCACCCCAGCCATCTAAAATGCCATATGACATAGCAAAGAGAATGGACCCATCCAGGAGTCTGTAGTGTACTTATATATAGTCTCCTTTCTTCGGATGTTGGCTATAATGATGAAGAGTATTAACATACATAGACACATTCATGAGACTTGTCCCTGTAATATTTCACTTAGCATCAGTCAATGGTGGTTCACACCTTTAGTCTCAGTACTCAGAAGACAGAGATAGGTACATCTCTGAGAATTCAAGGCCAGCCTAGTCTATATAGATTCAGGCCAGCCAGGAATATATAATCTCAAAAAGAAGGCTAGGAGGAAGGGAAGGAGGAGGAGAGGAGAATGGAGGAGGGGAGGAGGATGGAAGGGGAGGACGACTTCTCTTAGGTAGATCCATATTGGATTCTTGTACCGTGATAAAACAATTTTGTACATAAATGTTTTCAGATGTCTTCCCTTAACATTTCCTGGTGTGTGTGTCCTATGCAATATCTCAAAACAACAACATGTCATTTATTCATCAAATATTTTTGAACAAATGCTCTGCATTAAGCATTTCTTTTTAATGATTTTTATTAATTTATTCTGTCATATATCTGGACCACAGTTTCCCCTCATTCCTCTCCTCCCAGTTTTTTCTCTTCTCTCCATCCACTCCTTCTCCATTTCCCTTCAGAAAAAGGCAGGCCCTCCAGGGATATCAACCAAACATGACATACCAAGTTGCAATATGACTAGGTACCTCCCCTCATATTAAGGCTAGATTAGACAACCCAGTAGGAAGGGTCCCGAAAGCAGGCAAAAAAAAAAAAAAAAAAATCAGAGACAGCCTCCACTCCCTTTGTTAGGAGTCTCACAAAACCCACCTAACTACAGAGCTATAACATAAGCAGAGGGCCTAAGTTAGACCCGTGCAGGCTCCTTGAATATTGGTTCAGTCTCAGTGAGCCTCTATGAGTCCAGGTTAGTTGATTCTGTGGGTTTCCTTGTGATGTCCTTGAGCCCTCTGGTTCTTAACAATCCTTCCTCCCTTTCTTCCTCAGGATTCACTGAGTTCCACCCTAATTTTTTAAAAGCTCGTTTCAAGGAAAAGATATTTAAATTCTCCACAGAGATTGGCCAAGTCAAAGGAGATATTAATTTGTCCAGTAGATGACAGGGTTTTGTAAATTAAAATGAGCCCAAAGTCCATAATAAATCTAGCATTCATACTACAAAACCAAATAAATGTTTGCTAGCTGAGGAAGAGATGACCTTAGGTAGTATTTTAAAGGAAATTCTTCTGCTTTGACAGCACCCCAGTACTTACTTGGGGGCTAATTCTCTACTGTTACCTCTCTGAGAAGATATTAATGGCAGGTACTTTTGTATACTTCATCTTCTTGTGTTGGCTTTCAGTGGCATGTATCTGGCTAATCTTCTTGTTCTCTTTTACATTAGAAAGTTTCCTCAAGTATGGATGAAAGCAGACACTCTTAAGTCTGTTCTGCCTGTTACCTCCATTCATCTTAACAAGAATCCTATGTGGTAGCAGTTTTGGTAGATGATGGTAGCTAGCTAAGGCTCTGTGTATAAACTGTTTGCCAAGAATCACAATGTGGCACCAAAGAAAGGGTGCCAGTGAATGGGAGCTGTCAACTCCCACCTCTTGCCTAGAGTCAGGAAGATTCCTACGCTTAGCAGAATAATGAGCCTGAGGATATCTATACTCCAATATCTGGAACCCATGAATATGCTATCTCACATGGCAAAAGAGAACTTTGCACAGGTGATTAAGTAAAGGACTGAGATGGAGAGGATTTCCTGTATTACTCAGATGAGTCCTGTGTAATCAACAGTGCCCTTTGAAGTATAAGAGGAAGTTAGGCAACTAAGAGTCAAAGAAAACATGGCAACAGAAGCAGAGGCTGAGGTGATGCAGACACATGAGTCAAGGAATGCAGGAAGCCTCTAAAGGTTTTGTGGATATAATAAAATATTTGAAGCTAGGCACTTTATAAAGGAAAGAATTTTATTTAGAGGGTTCAGGTTCAGGTTTGGGTTAGGGTTAGGGTTATTTACAGAGTCAGGAGTGTGTGTCAAAGAGAACACACACACAGTAGTTTGCTCTCACTGAACTGCATTTAAAAGTAAGAACACACTCCCACAAGAACAGCATCAATCTCTTTTATAGACTCAATCATATCCCTAGTCTGGGAATGTGACTCACAGTTAGAGCCTTGCTGTAGCATTCTCCAGGCCTTGGGTTCCAGACACTGCAAAATAGAGATCTGATTACCTCTCACTAAGCATTTCCCCTTACAAGCTGCAGCTGTTTCTCACTGGGGACCAAACTTCGTCATAGGAGCTCCACACCACATCCTAATCGTAGCATCCAGCTCCATTGACATCTTGATTTTAGTTCAAGGTTACTCATTGTTCACTTCTGTCCTCCCAACCTATAAGACAATAGATTTGTGTCACTTTGAACCGTTTAATCTGTAGTTGCAGCAGCAACTGAAAATTCACATGTGGTACATCCTGTCACGAAATCCCTAATACTGTTCACCGTTTTTCTTTTTTCTTTTCTTTTCACTTATTTTTTTTTCTTCTTTTCCCTTTATTTTCTTCCTCCCTCCCTCCCTCCCTCCCTCCCTCCCTCCCTCCCTCCCTCCCTCCCTCCCTCCCTTCTTTCTTTCTTTCTTGGATCTGGTTGTGTAGTCCAGGCTGACCCTGAACTAATGATCTCCCTACTTCAGCTTCCCAAGTGTTAGGATCACAGGCACCAGTATTATTTCATTTGTGTTAGAGGAATTTTCCAGGGATGAATTTTGAATTTCCCATCGGAGTGCACATAATTATTTAGCTTAATTCTATTGTCACTCTGATGCCCTTATCTTTAACCATAGCTTGTTTCTGTAAGAGCAGGGGACCTTTTAATTTTCTTAGTCAAGAAAATGGAGCTGGTTCTTCTCTCATGGTAGATCAAGGGATGTTTCCTGACTCCATGATGGATGGCAGGGTGTGAGCAATCACTTGCTTCCATGAATTTTCCATTTTTTTTTTCAATTTCCATCTTGCGTCAGGATCCTAGGGTTGCTTTTAATAAAGTACCATAGAACTGGTGATGTACATGACCAAAATTTTATTTTGTAACAATTTTGGAGGCTCAAACACTGATGTCAAGGTGCTAGCACCTTCACCCAGGTGTAACTTCTGACCTCCATAATGGGTGTGTCCATTACAAGTCTCTGTGTCTTTTTTAATTGTCTACTCTGTCTCTGTCTATGCTCAAGTCATCTCTTCATGTAAACACACCAGTTATAAGTCATCTTAACTTGATCATCTTTTTAATGATCTCAAACACTAGAATCATCACCTCACGGACTAGGAGACAAATCTTTAAAAGGTGAAGTAGGGAGTATAAGCATCATTCATTATCCTTTTTATCTCTCCTTCCAAGAGAAACTGGGATTACCAGTTCCTGAGCTTCCGGGGGACCTGCTTCTTGACATCTGCTCAATGGGGTTAGGATGTGGCTGTCTTCAGCTACCAAATCAGTTACTATTTGTCTTTCCATTTTCCTGCCTCCAGTGTGGTTTTATTATATCCTTTTCCAATTTCCTGTGTGGGCGTGCACGCCTAACAATGTGCCCTGATATTTTGGTTAAGGAGACTTTTGAATGGAACAGAAATAACCACTTTATTTTAATGGCCCATTTCTTACTAAAGTCCTGGTCATTAAATTGGCATTTGTGTGTCTAGACAGGAGCCAAAAGAAGTTGAAAAGCTGATTTCTAAAAAACTCACATGGCATCCCTTGAAAATGAGCCAAATTAACTAGATTAATATCTTCTCTGTGTGCATTTCTTTCTTCCTTTCCTTCTCCAACTCCTTCCTTCCTGTCCAGATAGAGTCTTAGTATGTGGCAAAGCTGGCCTCAAACTCATGGTAATTGTGACAACTCAGTTTCTCCAATGCTTGGATTAGAAGTATGTGTTACTACTCTAGGTTTTCCATTTTCTTTAAACAGCTCAGAACAAAACAAAACAAAAAAATCCCAGAAGAGTTTTGAATCAGCCTCAAATCTTTGTTATCTTCAAGTGTCAAAAGGAATGGGTGATAATTACCTGGAGAACAGGCAGCAAGAAACTATTGTCATGTCTTAATTTATTTTTAAATAACTACTTCACTTAACCTCCAAGAAGTACAGTTTTTTAAAATTGGTGTTGTTTACATTTTAATGTATCTTTTGTATCTTATGTAAGTAAATTGTCAAATACATCCTCACTTCTCTCTAATTCCTCACCTCCTCCACCCACATTTCTTCCCATTTTCATGTGTACTTAAGAAAAGTGTGCTGGGTCTACTTAGTGTTGCCTGTATGTTTATGGGTATGGAACCACACTGAAGCATGGGGTAGGCTCTGGGGTGGGGGCATATTCTTTAAGACAACTGACTTTTCCTCTCCCAGAAGCCATCAATTTTCAATAGCTCCTCAGCTAGGGGTGGAGTTGTGACCTCTCATCTGTCCATGCATGTTTGGCTTGATCTTGTGCAGGTCTTATGCATGCAATCATAGCTGGTATGAGTTCATGTGTGAAACAGTCTTTTCATGTTCAGAAACTATGATTTTACCACATACATGATACAAATTTCCATCCTTCTTCTGCAATGACCCTCCCTGAGCCTTGGGAGGAAGGGGTATAATAAAAATGTTTTGTTTAATTCTGAGCACTCCGGGTTTCTTATTTTCTCCTCAATGGCCAGTTGTGAATCTCTATAGTAATTGCCATCTATTACAAAAAGAAGCTCCTCTGATGAGAGTTGAGAGAAGCACTAATCTATGGCTATAAAGATAAGTACTTAGAGAGCAGTTTAATACAATGTTTATTTAGCAAATAATAGTAGGTTTTCCCCTAGAGCCTATGATGCATGCAACCATGGGTCTTAGGCTTAGATATTGATATGAGGCATGAGTTTTATATTCTGTAGGATGCCTTAAATCCATTCATTAAATGGTTATTTACTCCTATAACATAGATGTCACTATTATACAAGTAAGCATATCTTGTCAGGCCATGTATTCAAAAGACCTAGAACATATCCATGCAGGCTCTATAATTGCTGTGTCAGTCTCTGTGAGCCCCTATGAGCTATGCTTAGTTGTTTCTGTGGGCTGTGTTTTCCTGGTGTCCTGGAAAACACCTCTGGCTCCTCCTCTTTTGCAGGGTTCTCCAAGATCCACCTAACATTTGTCTGTGGGTCTCTGTATCTGTTTCCATTGCTGGGTTTCTGGGTGAAGCCTCTCTGATGACAATTGGGCTAGGCACTAATCTATAAGTGTAGCAGAATATTGCTAGGAATCGTTTCATTAACTTATTTTGGGGGAATCACTCATGTTTGGGGGACCAGTCTACCCTAGGTCTTTGAGCCGTCTAGCTGGCCATCCAGGCATTGTCTGGTATGGGTTTTCTCTCAAGGCTTGGGCTAGTTTATTTACTGGAACTTCATAGTCTAGTGTGATAGTTTGTATATGCTCGGCTCAGGGGGTGGCATTATTAGAATGTGTTGGAGTAGGTTGGCGATTTTGGAGAAGGTGTGTCACTTTGGGTGTGACTTTAAGACCCTCATACTATCTGCTTGGAAGCAACGATCTGGCTAGCAGTCTTCAGAAGAAGATGTAGAACTCTCATCTCTGTCTGCACCATGCCTGCCTGGATGGTGCCATGTCCCCACCTTGATGATAATGGACTGAACCTCTGAACCTGTAAGCCAGCCCCAATTAAATGTTGCCTTGGTCATGGTGTCTGTTCACAACAGTAAAACCCTAACTAAAACATCTAGCTAAAGAGCTTGCCTTAGCGATTCCCTGTTTCTGCTTCCCTAGCAGTAAAACGACAGGTGGCCATCATGCTTTGACTCTTTTATCATATGGATACTGGAAACCTGAGCTGTGGTCTTTAAACCTGTACAGAAAGTGCCATACCCACTTAGCCATCTCTCCACGTCCTCTGGAATGTTTACTTTTTCACACTATTACTGGAACAGTGGTTTCCAAAGTGTGGTCCTTGGACCAGAAACTTCAGAGTTACACCAGAGCTATTAGAAATGCAAAATTTCCACTTCTGTACCACATAGAAAACTTGGGATTCAGTTGTGCTGAGAGTTTTAACAAGCCCTCCAGGGGTTGTGTTGCACAGGAAGGCAACTCTTATAGGACTCAGGAATAAACTATCTCAACAACTGACATATTGAAGATACTCAATACATTCTTCAGAGAAGGAATCCTAAGAAGCAATCACTGGAGACACATGCTGTTGGAAAAGTCAGCCTATTGGGCATAGCTTGTCTTTAATCATTATGCAGAATCAATAGAAAACTCCCTCATGCAGACAGTCAATGATTATTGCTTAAGTATATTTAAAGATATTGTATACTTTTTGCTTATTTAGTGCCCTGTTGTGATAAATGAGCTTACTTTAAAGAAAATGTTTGTCTGTGAAGAGGAATAAAAGCAAAATTCAAAACCTAAGACTGTCAGAAAATTCAGAGCTGTATAATAATTTTTCACTCCCTGTGTCCTCTTCACATGGGTATTTTTATTCTCTAGCTGCTTCCTCATCCATTTTCCCCTCCCCTTGACCATGTGATTAACCTCAAAGGCATTGGGAATAAGTAGGTTACAGATTTTTGATTAAAAGTTGAAGGGTTGAAGTCAGTTAAGAGGTAGGCAAAAGAAGCCAAGGCTGGAAACGTGAACATTGATCACTCAATTTTATATTGAACACTGAGGAAAACACAACATGTGGGCTATGATCAGTGGCTTGCACTTAAGAGCAGATCATTTGGGCAGAGCTTCAGAATACTTGCTGAGATGAGAGCACATGATACAGAATAGAGAACTAACCAACCAACCAACTTACCAACAACAAACCTGGAAAAATCGCAACCACCAGCTTCTGAAAAGATTCTGTGTATCCTGATCTGGGGTCTTGAACTTGTGAACTTCTTGCTTAGCTTTCTAAGTCCTGGAATCACAGTCATGTGCTACCATATCTAGTTTACGTAGTGCTGAGGATTGAACCCTGGACCTTGTGCATGCTAGGTGTCTTAGTTAAGGTTTGTATTGCTGTGAAGACACACCATAACTATGGTAACTCTTATAAAAGAAAACATTTAATAGGAGCTGGAGTACAGTTTCAAAGGTCCAGTCCATTATCTTCATGGTGGAAAGCATGGTGACATGCAGGCAGACATGATGCTGGAGAAGGAACTGAGAGTTCTACATCTGGATCCACGGGAAGCAGGAAGAGAATGCCATAATGGGCGTGGCTTGAGCATCTGAGACCTCAAAGCCCACCCATAGTGACATACTTTCTCCCACAAGGTCACACCTACCCCAACAAGACTACATCTCCTAATAGTACCACTTCCTTTAGGTCTATGGGGCCTTTTTCATTCAATCTACCACAATAAAAGAGCATCATCTTAAGCCACAACATTATCTTAGGACAGGAGTTGACCATATGTGGCCCTTAGGTCTCATAATGTCATATTCTTGTTTATGTTCTGTGGCTCCTTTCTTTCTCCTGCCAGTCCCCTAGATTAGATAGCTTGGTTTCCTATTGTAGATGGACTTTTGCTACTTTATTGTTTTTTTTTTTTAACTTATTATCCTTCTCCACCTCCCTCTCCTCCAATACTAGGTAGGAGAGAAAGAATAGAGCAGGGAATGAGACTTCAATCTCATTAAACTACTCCCCGCTGATAAGGGGCCTTAAGTTCCTTGGGGCAAGTTTGTTCTTTATTGTCAGAATATCACCAACTAGTAACCAGCAACCAGCAATCAGCAACAAGCAGCAACAGCAGCATCAGGAGCAGGAGGAAGATAAGAGGGATTTTAGATGAGTGTAAAATAACCAAGTTATATAAGATTAAGAAGAGGGCCCTAGGGCAGTAACAGCTGCTTCCATCCACCTTGAGGGACATAATTACTGTTCTCCTTTATTTTTAAAATACTAATTAATGGCACTACATACATTCCATACACCCCAATACCCAGACACACACCCCAGACACACACCCCAGACACACACACACACGGAGACACACACACCTCTCCCACACCGAGACACACAGACACACACAGACACACACAGAGAGGGGGTGACTTGGGAACAAGCTCCTTTACATGCTGAACCATCTCACCTGTCCTCTTGTTTTTTCTTATACTCTTGCTTCTACTGCAGCTAATTTTGACAGACTAAATTTTAATAAAGATTACTTCTAACAAGGCTATCTTTAAAATACTTATAGACAGGGAGCTAAATATGAAGTAACTCTTATCTGGGCATTCCATGGCCTTGGGTCCTGTTGTAACAACAACAACAACAAAATTGAAGTGAAATGAGAGCCAGCACTCACCTTTCTGCTTCCTCACTGTGGCTACAGTGTGCACCAGCTGCCTCATGCTCCTCTCAATACATTCTTCCCAAGGAACAGATTGTACCCTCAAACTGCAAGACAAACTGCATCCTTCCTCCTTTAAGTATCTTGTTAGTTACTCGGAAAAGTAATAAGTGGAAAAAATCATAAAGATAGTATAATGTTCTCCCCAAAACTGGGGGCTATATTTTATGGGTTCTGAAGGCTTTTACTCCAGTTAGCGTGCACTTTGCTTCTGATTTTGAGTACCAATCACCTTCACTGAAGGTCTGCCGTTGGTCCCATTTGGTACTGGAACCATAGCAGCAAGACCATATGATCTATGACAACTTCTATTCTTCTTGAACAGCTGTGATGGGGCAGGAGGAAGAAGGTCTGGCTCCTTTCTCACAGAGTGGAACCTATCTAAAGAGGAAATACACACACCAGAGCCCACGCCAGACCTCAGGTGCTAAACAACTAGGAGAATGGAACCCAGGTAGGCTGTCTGTAGGATTGAGATGCTCTCTCTGATTTTGCCCTCTTGATTATGCATGATGTATGGAAATAAATGATAGATAAATGTTATAAAATTGTTTGGAGGTTTATCAAGATCATATTTAGGCTTTCAGATGTCCTAATATCTTTGAGCTCTTGTCACTATGTACATTCAATTTTCATATATTTATATCACCATATGACATTTTATGTTTCCTCTGTATGTTACACAATGCACTTTCTTCAAACCACAATCTTCTATCCCCAATCCCCTACACTCTGAAAGTCGTCCTTCTCCAGACCCATCTCTTCCACTCTAAAGGCTGCTGATTCTGGAAATAGGAAGATGGCATAAGAATTAAAACTTTGGCTTTCCTAGATCTGAATGGTGAAGTTAGTTCAATTCTTGAGCAATTGAATTTCTCTGTGTCACATCTCCTGCAGCTGTTACATTGGGGTTCTAATAAAGTAGTGACCTAATGTGATTGGTGGGAGGCAGAAATGAATACGATTTATACTGCCATGGTAGGGAGCCTGTAACATAGTAAATGCTTAATATATTCCTTCGATGACTATATTTTGCCCTGATTCCTCATTGCTATCTTGACCAGATACTGGGTTTTTTTTTTATTTTATCTGTAATTTTCTTTTCTCTTTACAATTTATGGATGTTATTTCACTTCATAATTGCGTGAGGCAAATATGATAGCCATTATGGAAATTGGTCACACTTCTTTCTATATTGTAACCTTTAGAGTTGTTTATAAGATTTCTGATGCAAATTCTATCTTTATAAGTAACCTTTTTGTTACATTTTAAGCTTTACTATTTGTTTATATTGTGTATTGAGTATATCCCCCTCAGACACCCCCCTCCCTTCTTGCTTCCCATTACTCTCCTGTTAGTTCCCTTTGTCTTGTAGGCAGTTTACTTCTGCTTCCATGTCATATAAATATCCTATAGGTTTTCTATAACACATATGGATGTGACTTTATGTAGTCATATACAACCTAGGAACCAGAAAGGAGAGACAATTCATGCCATGTACCTTTCTAAGATTCATTTAATTTATTAAATATGTTGATTTCCAGTTGCATCCATTTTTCTGTGTAAGTCACAACTTGGTTCTTCAATATGGCAGATATGTATGCTTTGGGTGTGTATGTTTCATTTTCCTCTTCTGTCCCTCCTGCTGTTGGACATCTACTGTGTTTTATTGCATTCTGAATAATGCCTATAAGCTTCCCTCTGTGCTTCCAGAGCTCAAGAATATTATCCAATTGCTGCTACACAAATCTTTCGGATTATCTGGACTTCATTGAGCCCACTCAGTGTGCAGACCTATTTTTCTTCATCCCAGAAAAGAAAAATCTTCCTTTTGTCATTTCTTTACTTGTTCATGTCCCTCCAGGCCCCCTTTTCTTTCCAGGAGCCTCATTACCTACATGCTGCATTTCTTCAGTTAGTCTTTGGGTGTTTCATCTTGCTCCTTCACTTTCTGTTTGGGTTCTCTTCTCCAGAACCTTTTCATCTTTCAAACCTGAATTGCTGTACTTTTTGAGTAATTCCCTCTTCTTCCTCAGATTCTGAAAACTATCTTCCTATTTTCTGTCGCCGCGAATATCAGCACCACATATAGGAACTGTACAGTACCTATCCCTTTATGTCACGTTCATTCATGCTGTAGCATGGTCCATAACTTTAGTCTTCTTAAAGGCTAAATAACACCTCATTGTCTGCATATTTCAGATCAGTATTAGCCTTTGATCTGTCCATGGACATTTGGATTCTGCCCACCTATAACTTATTATAAACAGTGCTGCTGATATACTGATGTCTGTTTATCTGTTCATGCCTCAGACTTCAACGGTCTGGCCATGTGCCAGAAGTGGGATTCTTGCACAACAACATAATTCCACATTTAATATTGAAGGAACTGCTGTACTATTTTGCACAATGGCTGCAATTTCAGATTCTCATTAGTGATGCTAAGAATTCAATTTCTACACATTCTTAAGGGTACTTGCTGTTTTCTGGGATTTTTTTTTTTTTAAGTATGGTTTGTAGTTTTACATAATAGCCATATTAACGATGTGGGATCATCTGTAGTATTGAATTTTCTTAATTGTATGGCATCTTTGGTCCAGCTGCTCCGAGGTAAATACATTATTTTTAGACAAGTTTTCATGTACCCCACAGTGGGTTGAAGGATGTAACTAAGGTTGACCTTAAAACCTGATCCTTCTTTCTCCACTTCCTACGTGCTGGGATTGCAGATTTGTGCTACCACACCTGGTTTGTGTGTTGCTGGGGATTGAACCCAGGGCTTTGTGTATGTTAGGAAACCACTCTATTAATTGCAATACATCTCCAGTAATTGAGGGAAAGTACTTCTGGTCTCATTGTCACTGCACTCTTACCCACTGGATCTTATTTATTTAATCATTGAGCATGTGTGTACATACGCTGTAGTGAACAAGGGCTAAACGGAGTGAACAGAATCAATGGATTCCTTTTAAAACCTGGAACTAATTTGATTTTAGTTCCAGAAAGTCTTTCCCTAGGGCAGACTGGATGACTGGGAAATGGAATCAGCTAGCGTAACCTACTTGGTGAAGTTTCACGTCAATGAAAAGCTAACTTATGGCATCTGAGGAATGATAGTCAAGGTTGTTCCTCATATCTCTACACACACATGTATACATGTGCATATCTACACCTGCACACACACATGTAAGCACATGTATATGCACCCCTATATATGTGAACACATGCACACACTCATCTACCAGGGAGTCTTCTCCTAGTATTAAAATTGAATTTGTTGAAGTATCTTCTTTGGTCAGAGGTGAGATGTGAAATTCCAATAAATAATGAACACTTATATCTAATCTTGTTCCCTATTTTAGGGTTTCTGACTTAATTCTCTCTCTCTGAGTATTGGGGTCCATTCATTGAGAGCTGGTCTTCTATAAGCAAGAAAACTGGGGTGTTGATAGAGGTATGACAAAATGTACTTTCCATTCTTAGGTGGTAGAGCTAGCCCTCATGTAGGCTGGTGGTGAGACAGCATTTCTCTGCCAAGGTATCCATAGTTGTAGCTTTAAAGATCTTTTGGTTATTGTTTTCTTGTTTTTCTTATCTCAGAGACAGAAAAAAACCTGTCCCACGAGAGCAGGTATCACTCACTGGTCTTTTTTGAAGCAAAAGAGTCAGAGGGCTTTCCTAAGATACTTGGGCAGATAACACACTTTCCAGGGGAAATCTCTGGGGCCTGACACTGTTACTAATGCTGTGGTGTACTTGCATACAAGAGCTGAGCATGGCTGCCCTCCAAGAGGCTCAACAAGCAGCTGAAAGAGTCAGATGCAGATACTAGCACCCAACCAACGAACAGAAGCTGTGAACCCCTGTGGTTGAATTGGGGAAAACCTGGAAGAAGCTGAGGAGGGCAGCCCCACAGGAAGGCTAGCAGTCTCAACTGATCTGGATCCCTGAGATGTCTCAGACACGGAGCTACCAACCAGGCAGCATACACCAGCTAATATGAGGTCCCAGACACATATACAACAGAGGACTGCTGGGTCTGGGTTCAGTGAGAGAAGATGCACCTAACCCTTGAGAGTCTTGAGGTCCCAGGGAGTGGGGAGGTCTGGGGAGGTGGGAAGGTGGGGACATCCTCTTGGAGACTGGGTGGGGGGTGGGGGAAGTATGGGACAGGGAGCATTCAGGGCCAGATCGGGAGGGGATGAAGACTGTATTGTAAAAAAGGTTTAAAGAATTTTTTTTTTTTTTAAAAAGAGTCATTGAAGGTGGGCAGATCTGAAGTTTTAATTTGGTACTTGATAATGGAAGCTGTGTAGCCAGAGTGTCTCCATGTGAAGGCCAACAGAACATTATAATTGATATTTTGATGCTACCTTGTTCTGTGGAAGCATCCACTGATAGTTAATTTTATGTATCAACTTGATTGGGCCATAAGGTGTCCAGATAATTTCCAGACACTATCTTGGGACTGTTGGTAAGGACTTTTGTTGATGAAGTTAACATTTTAACTCTTTTGTAATGTTGATGGGCATCATCCAATTAGCCATTTAAGAACTAGATCAAACAAATAGACAGATCCTCTATAGAGAATTATACTGACTGGCAGCCTTTGAATATGAATATCTGATGTTTTTCATTCTATTGCATCCTGATGACCGTTGGGCTACAAGTGGTGTGTCAACTCTGCAAATTCTAACCTTGTCAGCTTTCATAATCTTATGAGCCAACTCCATACAATAATTTGGTATTGTTATTCATACATATGATTGGTTCTGTTGCTCTAGGAAAGCATGTGTAATGCATACCATCTCTGCAGATATCTGGAGAATTGACTTTCAGCTATGTAGCTCCATCTTCTACTTCATTGTTCATTATGGGGCTGTGGTTGGGGAAGAGTCCTGTGCCCAAGTTGGAGAGATGGCCCAGAATCCCAATGACAGCTCACAGTTATATGCAACTATATTTCCAAGGGATCTGATGCCTTCTTTTAGCCTCTGATGGCACCAGGCACACATATGGTACATATACATATGTGCTTCAAGCACTCATATGCATGAAATAAAAAATAATAAATGCTTTTAAAAAAGAATTCATTTTTATGGGTTAAACATCCCTCTCAGTTGAAGGAAGGTATGAGTTTACTTATACATTTTATCCACACAACACTCCTTCATAAATTAGCATATATTTACTTATAATAAATGGAACCCTTTGTTAATGTAATAAATATGTGATACAAGGATGAAAAAAAAAACAACTACAGTTTTCCTCCTTTACTCCAGTTAATTGTCTTGCAGAATTTCTGGGGTGTTTGCAGCCCATGTGGAAGCCCACTTCAAGCTTGCTGAGACCTGCCCAGGGTTGAGCTGCAGCTGCCAGATGTTTTCCTGCTCTTCCTCTTCTGCAGAGATTCAGCCTCAAGGACATCAAAGTCATAAGACACTATATGTAAGGTATGCTTGTCACTTGATTTCTACTTTGTCATTATGTCTATCCAGTCACATAGTAATTTTATCAGGATGACAATGTAGTCCTCACATGGTCATCTTGCTCTCTGCCTTACAACATAGGGAGCTGAGGGTAGAGTGGTAAGTAGATTTGAAAAATATTAAAGCTTGGGGCCTGGGATGATAGCACAGTTGGATAATCACTGCATTCAATCATGAGGACTAGCATTCCATCCCCAGAACCTATGTAAATTGAACAAGCCAAAATGTCAGGTGTGGTGGTGCCCACTTGTAATTCCAGCACTTTGGAGACAGAGACAGGTGGATCCCTGTGTTAAATTGGCCAGTCAGCATAGGCTACTTGATGAATACTTGGCCAGTGACAGTCCCTGTCTCAAAAATAAAAGAGGTAGATGGTACTGAGCCTGAGATTCTCAACAGGTAAACACACACATGTATCCCCCAACATGAACACACATTTTATTTTTTTAAAAAATCATGAACTAAAAGAATAAAATAGGGGTTGTAGAGTTTGCTCATTGTTTGAAAACACTGTCTACTCTCCAGAGGACTTAGGTTTGATCCCAGCACCCTCATGGTGGCTCACAACTGTCTGTAACTCCAGTTCTCTCCTGCTTAGATACCAACCATGTGTATGTGCAGGCAAAATACTCATACACACACAATAAAATATTAAAACAGGAGATCTGACTCCCTGTTCTGGCCTGCTCAGCTAACAAGCATGCATATATGCAGGAGAATACTCACAGCCACAAATATTAAAAAGCAAAAGAATAAAGTAGCATAACTGAGATTTGATTCCTGATCTCTATAGCTTCTGACATCCTAGATCCTGGGAGAGCTCTGACTATTGTATCTGTCGACTGAACTGGGTGGTTTCTTACAGTTTATTAAGGAGCAGACCTGAACACTACCTCTAAAATAAACCTGGTCTTTTACCAACTAACTATCTATTAACTATTGTTTATACACAGCAGATGAGAATATGCAGGGCTTGGAGCAGGGATTTTTGGTTCCTAAAAGTAAAAATAAAACTGGTACATCAAATTTAATGAACATATTCAATTAAAATGGCTGTGGGATTTAATATGTTAATTTTGTGCATTATCAGATTTGGTAAGGATAAATATGATCAGAAATTCATAAATTAGATGGAAATTTCTGTGTATTTTGAACATGATTTTAAAAGTGGACTTTGTACTTTATTGAGTACCTGAGTGTTGATGAGGAGAGCCAGGAAATTATGGTCAAAGTTAATTGGATGATTGCTCACAATGATAGTTCCAAAGGCAAATTACAAAAACATTTCCTTTAGAATGAGAATGCTTGCTTAGTATGAGAAACAAGTGACTTTTAAAATTTGCTTTCCAACTTTTTTACATAGAAATGTTGGAGAAAAATGAAATGATCCCCATATATGCTCATCAGCTAGATTGAACAATTGGCAACGTTTGTCATAATTCGCTTTACTTTTTAGGTACTTATGCATAATTTTTGTCAAGACTTGAAAGTTGCAGTGATTCTAACATATTATTCATCTTCTAAGATAAGGGCACTTAAAATGATGTTCTAATTTATGCTTTGAAAATTTTATAATGATACAATGTACTTTGATCATAGCTACCCCTCCCTGTCCCTGCCCCCAACTCCTTCTAATTAGCCCCCAACAAATCTCTTTCCCAACTTCATGTCCCTTTGTTTTTTTATAGATTGGTTTGTTAAAGAGGCCAGAAATTAAGTCATTATGGAGCCAAGGATGGGGTCCAAGAAACACTTAAAAATGGGGTGCCTGTTTATGAACCCTTTTAAAATTTTTTCTTTAATTTAAAATTTTAAAAAATAAATGACCCCAAATTTTTATAAAAAATGAAAACTTTTTTTATTTTTAAAATTTTTAAAAATTACTATGCTAAAAAAAAAATTAAAATTGGAAAATTAATTTAAAATTCATTCTAAATAAAAAAAAAATTGAATTTCAAAAAATTTGGGAAATAAAAAAAAATGATTTAATATAAAACCTTTTGAAATTTAAAATTAAAACAATTTTAAAAATTTCATGTTTTTTTTTTAAACATATAAATTTTCTTATAACAGGAAATATAATTTGAAATGACAATAATAGAATCCATTAAAAAAAAAAAATTTAAAAATATAAATGAATTTTAAAAAAAAATGTTTTTTAAATTTCAAAAATTTTAAATAATTTAAATATGTATATTAAAAAAAATTAAATTTAAAAAATTAAAAATGTTGCAAACATAAATAAATATAATATAATATGCAATGTACCATAGAAAAATTTTATATACCATATAAAAATAATATATACTATATGACATGATTGTGATGTATTTGATATATAACTATATGAAATATATAAATAACCATCAATATAAACATAACTATAGTATAAAAATACAAATGCAATATACAATATAAAATATATGATTATAATATACAATATATGATAATAGGAAATGTATAATGAGACATGTAACACATGATATGTGGTATGTAATATATAACATGTTATATAATATCTAAAACATATGATATATGGTATATGATATAAACTCTGTAATCTATAAAATATACAATATAACACTATAAACTATCTATAATGTTTATATACAATATAAAAAATATTGTTACTAAGTAGTATTTATAGCATATAAATATAATATATAAAATGTAATATAAAAATGAATGATATATTTTATAACTATAAATAGAAAAAACAATAGTACAATATAGATATGCAATATATAATATATGCAAATAAAACATACAATATATGATATAAATATGTGGCATGTGATATGTGACACATATCATGTAACATGCAACATAAATATATATAAACATAAAATATGACATAAAATGTGATATGTATCTGTAATACATACAATATAAGACATAATATACATGATATAGTATATATAACATATAATATTAAAATATATATATACAATTCAGAAAATATACTATTACTATGCACTATGTATTATGTAGTATGTACATAAATATATTATATATATATATATATTATACACAAATATAAATTTAAACACAAACCAATATATAGTATATAATATATGATATATGATATAAGATATAAGATATATGATGACATAATATATATTAGTACTATCTAATATACAATATATGATGTATGATATACAATGTGTCACATTAGAAGTGCCCATGTGACACATGTCTTATTTTCTTTTAAACTGAAAATATAGTAAATATAATATACTAAACATGATTTAAATGATATATATAATCAGTAATCTATAAAATATTAAATATAAATATAATATATGGTTTACAATATATGCTATAAATACAAAATATACTATATAATATATAATACACAACATACAGCATACAATAAACAATGTATTATAATACAATATTTTTTTGTATTTAATATAATGTATAATATATAACATATAACACAACATGTAAAATGCAACATGTAATATACAACATGCAATATGCAACTTGCAAAAATACAACATGAAATCTATAAGATAAAACTCATAACATATGACTTATAGAGAATATAGCAATAGCATATAGTCTATATAATAGTACTATCTATTATCTATTACATGTTATATATTTTATAATACATATACATATATGTATGTGTGTGTTTTAGATCAACCGGATCTCTCTCTATCTATCTATCTATCTATCCATCTATCTATCTATCTATCTATCTATCTAGAGAGTAAGGGGTGTTTAGCATGTATGTCAGCTCACCTGAATTTACATATATATGTATATGCCACTGCAGTTTCATCAGTGTTTTGTAAAGACAGCCATAGAATTTCAAGCAGTTCTTTTCGGTTTTTGTTTGTTGTCTGTTTTATAATGACAATTGCTTTGTTGCTTGTCATGAGCTATATACTGCTGTCAATGCCAATAATACATGTGCATAAGTGCAGATACTCTACCAAACAAAACAGATTTTAAAAAAAATATAAGGCATTGAAAAGCAACGAGGCCAGCCAACTACAAATTGAAACCATCAACATTATGAGCAAATCTTTCTTCTTTTAAAATTCATTATCTAGTGAATTAAGATTATAGTGAAGTTTCACTATAAACCACATTAAAAAATTCCTTCATCATTTGTCCCACTTTTTATTACTATAATTAATGTTCTATGAACTTTATGTCAAAATTTGTATCATTATGTGTATTTGTTTCTCTTGAGTTTATGTACAAGTGGAATTGCTTAAGTCATATAATAACTATGGTTAATGTTGACGAATCAACAGGATATGGTCTCTATATTTGAAATCATGTGAAAAGCATGAGAAGAGAGTGGTAGAGTTTGAGTCTAAATATTTTGTAGTCCCTGTACCAGCAGACACATAGGAGTAGATTTCCTAACATACCCAGGTATTTACATTTACCTTTCTAATGTACATGCAAACTGCAGTGGGTATAAGAATACCACTATTGGCTAAGAGTATGCATGTAAGAGTAGTTTTCTCCCTCTTGTGGTGATTTGAATAGGTAGTCTTCCATAGACTCATCTTTAACCCATGGGAGTGGCACTATTAGGATATGTGGCCTTGTTGGAGTAGATGTGCCCTTATTGGAGAAAGTGTGTCACTGTGGGGGTTGGGCTTAGAGGTATTCTATGCTCAAGCTCTAACCAATATGGAGTCTAGTTCCCTTCTTCTGCCTTTGGGTCAAGATTTACAACTCTCAGCTCCTTCTCCAGCACCATGTCTGCCTGGATACCACCATGTACCATATCATACTGAAAAATGGACTAAACCTCTGAAACTGTAAGACATTCCCAAGTAAATGTTATTTGTAAGAGTTCATGGTCATGGTGTCTCTTTCCAGAAATGGAAACCCTAGCTAAGATAACCTCAGATCATAGGTAATTTTGCTATGTTTTCAGATAACACTTGTAGGTACTCTCTACCTGGGTTCTTGTAGGCCACGCCAGCCTGGGAATCAGGTGGGTGATCTTCACTATCCTTCCTGTTTTCCATTTTTTTTTCATTTTTTATTGGTTATTTTATTTATTTACATTTCAAATGTTATCCCCCTTTCTAGTTTCCTTCCACAAGCCCCTATCCCCTCCTATCTCCCACTGCCTCTAGTGTGAGTGCTCCCCCACCTGCCCACCCACTCCTGCCTCAGTGACCTAGCGTTCCCTATCCTGGATCATTGAGCCTCCACAGGACCAAGTGCCTCCCCTCCCAATGATGCTGGTATAAACAATCCTCTGCTACATATCCAACTGGAGCCATGGTGCCCCTTGTGTACTCTTGGTTGGCAGTTTTAGTTTCTGGGAGCTGTGTGTGTGTGGGGTCTGGTTGGTTGATACTGTGGTACTTCCTATGAAGTTGCAAACCCCTCTTACTCCTACAGTCCTTGCCCTAACTTCCCCATTGGGGTCCCCACGATTAGTCCAATGTTTGGCTGTGTACATCTGCATCTGTATTGGTCTGGCTCTAGCAGAACCTCTCAGGGGATAGCTATACCAGGGTCCTGTAATAAGCACTTCTTGGCACCAACAATAGTGTCTGGTCAGCAGATGGGATGGATCCCTAGGTGGCCCTTTTCCTTCTGTTTCTCCTCCATTTCTTGTCCCTGTATTTCCTTTTGACAGAAGGAATTTTCTGGATTAATATTTTTGAGGTGGGTAGGGGGCCCCATCTCTCAACTAGGGGCCATGCCTATCCACTGATATGATCTCTACAGGTTCTCTCTCCCCTTTGCTGGGTATTTCAGCTAATGTCTTCCCTGTAGTGTCCCTGGAAACCTCTTGGTTCCCTGGACCTGTTTTCCATTTCCAGTTCCCCTGTTTCATTTTTTATCACTTTAGCAGGCCCCTATAGGGGCCTGTCTTTCTTCTCTTTCTTCATTCCCTTGGCACTCCAGAGATCCTCAGGGCAGGCCTAGCTTTCTTATCTTCCATAGATTCTCTCAATTTCTCCATCCCCAGCCCAGCCCCATTCCTTTAGTGTCAGCTCCCAATACTTAGAAAACATGGTCAACCCAGGACCCCCAGTGGCCACACCTGGTGGAGACTCAGAAGTACTCTCATAGCCATGACATTCTCCTAAGAACCAAAGAAGGCAACATAATCAAAAGAACAGAACAACCACCTAACAGAGGAAGACCAGATACCAACACCTAAATTTATAATCATTCCAAATATACAGCCCTAGACACCAGCATAAAATCATCAACAGCCACGATAATGTCTTCCACTAGAAATCCAATAACCTAACTATAGTAGGTTGTAATATAGCTAAAGCACAAAACAAGGACTTCAAAGTAGCTCCAATGGATATGTTCAAAGACCTTGAAGAGAACATTCTAAAATTCATTAATGAAATCTATGTTAAATAATTATTTTATGTAATATATTTTATTTGTTTGTTTTCAGAGACAGTGTCTTACGTGTATCTCTGGTAGCCTGGAACTAGATTTGTAGACGAGGCTGCTCTTGAACTCACAGAGGTCTGCTTGTCTCAGCCTTCTAAAAGGGTGGGATCCCTGTTTTTGTTGAAAGTTTGAGAAAGGCTCTGCAAAAAGCTTTAGACATGCTCCTTATAAAACAAGTCACTTGTTTTTAGTATACTCCAGGCAAAAATGATCAGCAACGGTATGCCAGCCATAACTGTTATCTCATTTGTAGCATGATTGTGGCGAACTCTCCCTGGGCTTCTTAATTGCATCATTAAAACAGGAGCAGGTGCAGTTTTGAGAGGGGTTTCTCACAGAAATATTTGATGCCTACAAAATATGTATATCTATGTAAATTAAAAAAGCATGTATAATGGGCATAAATTGTTTCTGTGGAAATCTTGGCATGTCTGGAGCTCATTAGAGAGTCTTGGTTTCTTGTTATTAGTTGTATAACATGACAAAGGAAGCCAAAACTTTGAGATTAGTGCTAAAGGTGTTTCAGGTTTATAGAGAAATTGGAGTAAAGGCTTCTGAACCTCAGCACTTCTGATATTTTGGATCTGATATTTTTGTTGGCGTGTGAGGGGCATCTTAAGGATGCAAGATATTTTAATTGTATATGTGTTTATGTGTGTGTGTGTGTGTGTGTGGTGTGTTGCATTTGCCCATTCATATACATGCAGAAGCCAGAGATTAATGTTGATATCTTCCTCTAACCAATTTCCATGTTTTTGAGAAGTCTCTCACTTAACCTAGAGCTCACCATTTGGCTTGGTTGGTTGGCCACCAAGTCCCTGGGATTTTCCCGTGTCATCATTTTCCCAGTGTTTAGATTACAGATGTGTACTATCATACATGGAATGCCAGAGATATCCAATTCACATCCTCATGCTTGTACAATAAGAACATTATCCTGCTGAGCCAACTCCACAACCTGTATGTAAGATTTTTTGAGCAGCATTCCTGGTCTCTTTCCCACTAGTAATTTTTTCATACATTTCTGTATATGAAAATAAGAAACATCTCTAGACAGTAGACAGTTCCAACATTGCTCATGACAAGCAGTTTTCTCTAGCTGACAGACCCTCGGGCTAAGGATTTCCTAGTCTGAAATAGCACTCTTTACTACATCTGCCTACTAAACCAAACTAAATTTGCTAAATCAGAGAGGAGGAGACTGCTTCTTGGGTGATTAGGGTGCAATTGAAAATAAATTACGCCTTTGGCCTGGGCGGGCCCGTTGCTGGATCTGCTCCAGTGGAAACACAGGATCCTGAGACATCCTGAGGGACCCACTGCACATAGAGCAGAGGGTAAGTCACCTTGCCCACAACCCTAAACCCCAGAGTTACAACCGGGAGCACAGGAGGGGCTTAAGGAACTAGCAGGCACCCAAAGCCCGCCCCCCAGACTATAACTTCCCTTGCGCCCGGACCCTGGTCCTTTGCCTGGGGCGGGCCCGTTGCTGGTCTGCTCCTGTGGAAACACAGGACCCTGAGACATCCTAGAGGGACCCACTGTACCCAGAGCAGAGGTCCGCTTAGCTGGTCTGCTCTGGGGGAAACACTTGATCCTGAGACAAACCTAGAGGACATACTGCATCCAGTGCAGAGGACACTATGGCTGGTCTGCGCCTGTGGAAACATCCGATCCTGAGACATCCTAGAAAGACCTATTGCAATCCAGAGCAGAAGGAGCTTAGGATCAACAGGAACACCAGAGACATCTGGAATCCGAGGAGATCTGACACCAAGCAAGATAACTGGAAAGACAGAGCTCCAGTCAAACACAGTCAGCACAGTAACACTAGAGTCAACCAATGCGAAAGGCAAGCGCAAGAACACAAGCAACAGAAACCAAAGTTACCTGACATCATCAAACACCCAGTTCTCCCACCATAGCAAGCCCTGGATACCTCCATCACCACAGGAAAAACAGGACTCAGAATTAAAATCACTTCTCATGATGATGATGGGAGGATTTTAAGAAGGACATAAGTAACTCCCTTAAAGTAAATACAGGAGAACACAGGTAAACAGGTAGAAGCTCTCAAAGAGGAAACACAAAAATCCTTTAAAGAATTGAAAGAGAACACAGGTAAACAGGTAGAAGCCCTTAAAGAGGAAACACAAAAATCCTTTAAAGAATTTCAAGAAAACACAACAAAACAGGTGAAGGAATTGAACAAAACCATCCAGGATCTAAAACTGGAAATAGAAACAATAAAGAAATCTCAAAGGGAGAATACTCGGGAGATTGAAAACGTAAGGAAAGAGATCAGATCATAGATGCAAGCATCACAACAGAATACAAGAGATAGAAGAGAGAATCTCATGCAAGAATATACCATGAAAAACCTGGACACAACAGTCAAAGAAAATGCAAATGCAAATGCCAAAAGCTCCTAACACAGAAACATTCAGGAAATCCAAGATGCAATGAGAAGACCAAACCTAAGGATAATAGGTATAGATGAGAGTGAAGATTCCCAATCTAAAGGGCTAGTAAAATATCTTCAAAAAAATTATAGAGGACTAGGTATGCTCCACTGAACCAAGGCCTCCCTGCACATATGTTGTAAATGTGCAGCTTGGTTTCATGTAGGTCTCAAACATCTGGAGTGGGGCATCCCAAAACATGCAGCCTGTATATGGAGTATGGTCTTCTAAAAAAAAAAAAAAAAAACAGTTATTCAGTTATTCATGGAATATTATTTTTTTATAATCTTTTGTATTCAGTTTTGCAACTACTTCATGAGAATTTTTGTATGTATACTCATGAGGGATACTGGACTATAAATTCATATATTTTTGTTGGGTTACACTTGATTTCACTATTTCAATACTAATTTGCTTTGTGAAGGAGCTTATTGTGGTTCTGAATTTTTTTTAAACATAACTCAAAAAAGTACTGCTTTTTGAAGGCTCTATAGAATTTCTTGTATAAGTATATCTGACCCTTGGTATTTTTGCTTGGTTTTTTTCTTTTCATTTTATTCTGTTTGAATGCTTTTTAAATTTTTTTGATTTGCTGAAAAAAAAATTAAAAATAAAAATTAAAAAAAAAATTATAGAAGGAAAAATTTCCCAACCTAAAGTACGAGAACACCCATAAACATACAAGAAGCCTAACAGAACACCAACAGACTAGACCAGAAAAGAAAATACCTCCCGTCACATAATAATCAAAACACCAAATGCACAAAACAAAGAAAAAATACTAAAAGCAGTAAGGGAAAAAAGTCAAGTAACATATAAAGGCAGACCTATAAGAATTACACCAGACTTTTTCACCAGAAACATAAAAGCCAGAAGATCCTGGTCGGATATCATACAGACCCTAAGGGAACACAAATGCCAAGCCCAGACTGCTATACCCAGCAAAACTCTCAATCACTATAGATGGAGAAACCAAGATATTCCATGACAAAACCGAATTTGCACAATAATCTTCCACAAACCCAGCACTTCAAAGGATAATGGACGGAAAACGCCAACACAAGGAAGGAAACTACAACCTAGTAGAAGCATGGAAGTAATCTTCCAACAACCACCCCCCCCCCCCAAAAAAAAAGGTAGCTACACAAACATAATTCTACCTCTAATAACAAAAATAACAGGAAGCAACAATCATTTTCCTTAATATCCCTTAATATCAATGGACTCAATTCTCCAATAAAAAGACGTAGACTATCAGACTGGATACATAACAGGACCCAGAATTTTGTTGCATACAAGAAACCACCTCAGTGACAAAGACAGACATTACCTCAGAGTAAAAGGATGGAAAACAATTTTCCAAGCAAATGGTCCCAAAGAAACAAGCTGGAGTAAGCCATTCTAATAACAAATAAATCGACTTTCAACCAAAAGTAATCAAAAAAGATAAGGAAGGACACTTCATACTCATAAAAGGAAAAATCAAACCAAGATGAACTCTCAATTTCTGAACATTTATGCTCAAATGCAAGGGCATCTACATACATAAAAGAAACTATACTAAAGCTCAAAGCACACTTTGAACCTCACACAATAATAGTGGGGAATTTTAACACCCCGCTCTCTCCAATGGACAGATCGTGGAAACAGAAACTAAACAAAGCAACACTGAAATTAACAGAAGTAATGGACCAAATGGATTTAACAGATATCTATAGAACATTTCATCCTAGAGTTAAAGAATACCACCTTTTTCTCAGCCCCCTCATGGTACCTTCTTCCAAAATAGACCATATAATGGTCACAAAACATTTCCTAAAACAGATACAAAAAGTTGGAAATCCCCCCCGCATTCCTATCAACACCACACTAAGGCTGGTCTTTAATAATGACGAACCAGGAAAACACCACATCCAGGGAAACAAACAATGCTCTACTCAATGATGACTTTGTCAAGGAAGAAATAAAAAAAAAATTTAAAGACTTTCTAGAATTTAATGAAAACAGGAAACATAAATATCAGAAATTGGGACTCCAGGGAAGCAGGTTTAAAGGGGAAAAACCTCATAGCCAAAAAGCCTCCCAAACAAAAAATTTTGGAGAGAGCAAAAGATTAACAACTTGACGAGCACACCTAAGTCCTAGAACAAAAAGAAGCAAATACACCCCAGAGGATTGGGCGTCAGGAAATAAAAAAAACAAAAAGGGCTAAATCAACCAAGTAGAAACAGAAAGAACAACAAAAATCAACAAAACCAGGAGTTGGTTCTTTGAGAAAATCAACAAGATCGATAAACCCTTAGCACAAAATTAACCAAGGGCACAGAGAAAAGAAACCCCCCCCCCCAAATTAAAAAAAACGATCTGAAAAGTGAGAAAATAACAACCCGAAACTGAGAAATTCAAAAAATCTTCAGATCCAACTTAAAAAAGGCCCATACTATACTCAACAAAACTGGAAAATCTGCGCACGAAAAAAACCACATCTAGGTCCTAATAGCTGACCCCACCTGAGTAGGCTGAGTTTTTACTTGGGAATGAGGGCAGGGAAAGCTATTAACGAGCTGGCTAGGCTTAATACGCATTTCACAGTGGTCTCCTGGGCCACGCTTTACACAGCGATCGGCTTCATCGAGATCTCCACATACGGCTCATTCTACAGCTTGAGTGCTTCCGTAATTACATTGGCACTTTTCATACTCACAGAATTTCCAGTTTTGCGTCGAGTACAGAGAGAGACAGCGTCCTATTAGTTAGTCAGGCACTTCTGCATACTTTCTATTGAACTATTTTTCCTCAGTCATCCGTATCGACTATGACAACACTAGGAAGGAACATCCTTTACACCGCACCTGAGTGAGTGATTTACTAGAGTCTTCTATGATACTTCAGAGCTGTGACCCATCGCGGACTTCAATATACACTGGCTTCAAGGTCTTCATATCTAGAGTATCCGTATATAGTGTCTCCGGACACTGCAAATGTCTAACTAACATGGAAGAGGTATGAGGGCTGTTGCAAGATGCTCATCGTCTACTAGCTTCTTTCTGTTATACTAACTGTGTGTATATTTTGCTAGAAACCATAGCTCAAATAAATTACTTCAGTCAATTGCCATCAATATGTTACCTGGACGCCTGACTCCATCTTGGCGTGCGCTAGTTGGATGCATTTTATCTTCTTGTATCCTAGAATGCAGGTGGACTTCAGGTGTCGCTGCTATCAATTTCTGACTATATTGTGGCCATCAATCGTATCCTCCATTTGACTTATGCGAGGAGTGTAGGAACCAATACTTCAGAGCGGAGAAATAGAAGATAATTCTCATCAGTAATCACTCTGCATTAGGATGGGTCTGACAAAACTACGAGCGTTGTTCTGACAAGATGAGACAATCGTTTCACATAGGTGACACAATTAATCTTCAATGAGATACAGTTCGGAGAATTAGAGGATCGACGATCATTCATTAGTTATCTGTCCGTGGACATCAAGCTCTACAATACATATGTGATGGATAGAAGGAAGAAAATTAGGATGCTCTTTACAACACCTGTGAGATGGCGCGAGGGATTGTCTCCACAACTTTAAGCGTTTGGAGTATAGACTTGAACACAAAGAGCTGTATTCACAAAGTACGTTCAGATCATTAGGGGTCAAGAGGTGAGAGGGGATGAGCGATCGTCAGGGGCATCTGACATCTCATTCTTTTGTACTCTGAGTCGGTTGTGCTTCCGACTCTATATGCTAACTATAGGTGCAGGAGTATATATCTCTCTATATGATCTGTTTGTTTTTGGGGGGGGGTGGGGGGGGGGGGGGGGGGGGGGGTTGGGGGGTCGGAGATAATGGGGTTATGTCTAGTTAGATTATACTTGGTGACGTCTTGCCTGACATTGCGAGGAGAAATTAGTAGGTAGTACATGACATTCTTCAAGGGAAGTGGGAATGATATGGCGGGGAGTAGTTCAAGTTAAGGGGCGTAGAGGCGATTGGTATCGCGAGGATAAGGGTATTATACTAGACAGTCAAAAATTCTCTCAACATATCTGTGGATCTAAGTGGAGAGAGTGATAGGTGAGGTGAACATGCGGGAGATGTGGACGTTATTAGCTCAATCCCCATATTGTGTGAGGATCAAACGGCTGTGCTTCACTGAGGCTTTAGTCACAGAGAGAGTTTCCTCTCTCTAATGGTATGTCTAAACCGAAATAGAAGCGAAACTAAGCTATAGGCATGTTGTGGGGGTCTTTTATTCTACATGGGATTCTATATAAGGGGGAGCTGTATCAGTCGTATTTCTATAATCTTTTCGTCCTTCCTCTGGTTATGTTGTCGTACTTATGCACATTATACTTTTTTATGACAAGGTACTGTTAGGTATATGGTTTATTGAGTGTCAATTGTAATTGGGATACACTTCATATTTTGACTATACACGATGCGTAGAACGTCTTACGGAATGACCCGGGGGGGGGGGCCTAACTTTGAAAAGGGGGAAAAGGCTAAAAAACCCGGGAGGTAAAAGGACAGCAAAATCAGGTGGTAAATGAAGACCCAAAATGCCCCCAAAATTGGGTTTTTAAATCCTTTCGGACTTTCCCCCAAAAACAAGGCATTTTAAAAAAGGGCTTTCCATTAACACATCGAAGAATAAAGATTTTAACTTATTGGTAAAACACGAAAGGAAAAAACCTTGAAAAAACCCAAAAAACCAAAACTAATAAAAAAAAATGAAGATGTTCCCTAAAGGGGAAAATTTTCCCTGAAAAAACCCAAGGGCCTATGATCAAGGACAAAAGAAAAAACCCATAAAAAAAAGTTTTTTAACAAAAAATACCCCGGGAATAGAACTAAACCAACAATTAAAAGATTTTTAAAATATCCACCAAAAGGGGAATTATCCAATGATGAAAGGGAAAACTAAAAAAATCAAGAAAAAATCCCCCCTTTTAAAAAAAATGGTAAGGACCAAACAAAGAATTTCAACTGAAAAATAAAAGGGAAAAAGCACCAAAAAATTTAGCCCCATTCACGGAAAAAAGTAAAAACCCCGGAATTTGCCCTAAATTTAAAAATAAAAACATGATGTGCAGATGTGGGAGAGGGAGAAAGAAAACACTCCCCCATTGTTGGGGGATTGCAAAAAGGGCAACCCTTTTGGAAAACTCTGGCGGTTTCCTCAGAAAATTGACATATCACTACCTGAGGACACCAGCTATCACCACTCCTGGTAACTATTCTCAAAGATTGCTCTATACTACATACTAGGACATATGCTCCACTATGGATTTATAGTCAGGCGCTTATTTATAATAGCCAACACTTGGAAAGAAACCCAGATGCCCTTCAACAGAGAATTGGATAACAAAAATTGTGCGTACATATTATACAATGAGAACAGTTTACTCACCTAAAAAAACAATGAATTTATGAAGTTCATTATAAAATTTGGATGGAACTAAAAAATATCATCCAGAGTGAAGTAACCCAATCACAAAAGAACATTGCATGGTATTCACTCACTGATTTAATGGATTTTAGCCCAGGAAGCCAAGAAATAGCTCCAAATTCAACTCACAACTACAAAAAGCTCATGAAAATGATGACCGTAAGTAAGGGGTGGCTGACAGTCCTTCTTAGAAGGAGTAAATCAAAATATCTCAAGGTGCAAATAGGAGACACAGTGCCGAAACAGAAACTGAAAGGAGAGATAGACCGCCCACCTTCAATCCACCTGGATATCCATCCTATGTCGCAGTCCACCAAAAGAGGTGAGGTTGATGTGGATGTCAGATTACATACTGACAGGAGCTTGATAATAGCTGTCTCCTGAGAGTCTGGCAAGAGTCCTACATACTCAGCAGAAGCCCACAGCAAACCATTAAACTGATCATGGGGTTCCTCAAATGGATAAGAAAGATTGAAGGCTGAAGGAAGTTTGAGAGATTCGAGTGACCATCATGAGAAAGGCAACATCCCATACCATCCCAAGCCCCCAGGGTCTAAACCACCAGCCTGGAGTGCTTAGGGTGGGACTTCAATAGCTTCGCACTATATATGCTTTTTGGACATATATAAGGGGAGAAGAGATCCTTGGCCCAAGAACGGCGAGGGGGGGGAATATTCGTAGGGTGGCAAGTGTGTACGGGGAGGGAGGGTTGGGTACACCAAAACGTGGAGGCAGTTAGGAATGGGTGGGAAGGGATTATTGAGTTCTCTTGGGTGGTAGGGGAGGCAAATGGAGGGGTAAGGAGAGAATTAACTGAAATTGTAAAAAAATTTTCCAAAAAAAAATAAATAAAAAAAAAAAATAAAATAAATTACCAATGATTGACAATGGAAGACTTGAGAGAAGGTGGAATGGATGAGAGCCCAGTCCAAACAAGGGAATTGTATCAAATGATTTTTTTTAGATCAATACAACTCCAAATAATAATATAATCATTTCATCTAATACTAATATGGGCAAATCCTTATTTTCCTATCTCTTGGCAACAGCCAAGACTCCTAAATTACTGGCTCTATAATATAGCAGAATCTCCTCTCTCTCACATCTCTTCTCTTCACTCTCTCTCACTCTCTCTCACCCACTCCCCCCTCCCCCTCCCGCCTCCCCCTCCCCCGACCCCCCTCTCCCTCTCTCTTCCCTCTCTCTCTGTAAAATAAAACAGATGAGGAGGGTTAGACTAGAGATCTACCTTTACATGGTCAATCTTTTTGTTTGTTTGTTATGTTTTTTTGGTGTTTTTCTGAGAGACAGGTTTTCTCTGGATAGCCCTGGCTGATCCTGGTAACTCACTCTGAAGACCAGGGCCCTGGCCCTTGAACTGCAGAAATCCAACCAGCCCTGCCTCCCAATAGATGTTCATTCTAAAGCATGTTTATTGTTTTTGTGGGGGGGTGGGGGGGGGGGGGTGAGAGAGAAGAGAGTATCCGCAAAGCTAGCTAATGCTGCTAAGATGGCTGCTATGGAGGTCTAAGGATTCATTGCCTCCCCATCCAGCTCCCAGCTACTGGGATTACAAACATGCCATCGGAAGGCCTGAGTTTTTATATAAGATTCTAAAGAACAGTAACTTCAGTCTTCATCTTGATATATAGCAAGTACTTTACTGACTGAGCTGCTCTCTAGTTCCCTCCCCCCCCCCACCCCCCCACTGAAAATTCACTTTCCTTCTATCTAGCTAAGACTTGACCATGTGTAACTGATTTCCCATTAGAAAGTCAAGTTGTATGTGTTTCATCCAACACATACAGGAGAAGGGGTGTTGATGGAAATTTTACCATGGAGGCTTCTTGTGTGCCAGAAAAATTTGACATTTTCGAACTCAATGAAGCATCAGAGGAAGTTTAAAACAGGCTGATATCTCACTGTGTACACAGGACTCAGAATGACATGGTCCTTGTTACCGAGACTGCCCATCCTGAGACATCCATTAACTTTTCTGTATGGGAAATGTATTAATAGTGTGACCACTTATTGATGAACCAGCGCAGATCCCCTTTTGATGATCACATCACTGAGCGCCATTTTAGAAGGTCAATTTCTCGATGAGGATACTGTCAGCTAGTGACCTCTGCATATAAACTTCCCTCACAACAGAACCTGCATTTGCTCCTAAGGAGCTCTTGGTGTGCCATTTTAGAATGGTTTCGAAAGGTTAGTCAGCTTCAGCATATCTGCAGTGAGGAAGGCGAGGTGTAATGCATGCACCTCAAAGCCAGAACACATTAACTGACAGCCGACAAACTAGAAATTTTGAGACGCTATCTTCCCTCAGCCAGATATTAACTTTAAATTCAAAAATTATATCCTCTGTAACTATCATCCACAAAGTACTCCAATGTATCTTTATCTAAAACAATGACTTTTGATAGGCAAATACCTGTTCTGTAATCAACAAGGTCATGAATCAGGCCATGTTTTCATAGCACAGAGCCTATTGTCCCATCAACTTTTTTATCTCTTTCCTCCCTTGTAAGATAATCTGCCTCCTAGCTTCATTGTATCATTATGTCACAGCCTTGCTTCAAAGCTTTACTACAAATAAGTACATCTATTCCCTTCAGTTTTGCTGTGTCAAAGCAGTGTTTAGAAAGTTAGTCTAGATATTTTGCTTATTCTTAATGTTACATATGGCGCGAAGAACCCTCAAAGAAGTTTGTTTCAGGGGAATGTAGTCCAAAAAATCTCTAAGTTTAGAATACAATTTATTTAAAAGATATATTTTAGGTTAAAAATAGTAAAAACACAAAAAACAATCAGCTAATTTCATGAGTTTGATATTATCCAGTGTATGGTACACAGCGTTCCCAACATCCTCAATGATCTTTGCCTCTTACAAATCAAGCCTATGTATAACTTGGATATACATTGTACCACAGATCTGTACAAGTGTAACAGAACAGAATACATTGAAAGTTTAATACATGCTTCAAGATGGTGACAGTGTCTTAGTGATTTTTCCTTCTGGGACATATGACCTAAGAATAAAAATTTATAATGATAAAAAAACTTAGCTTCTGAAGGAGTCCTGAAGGCCAAAGACATCTAAAGGTGAGGCAACCATTATTGTACGCAAGATCTACTTGCGCGAGTAAGCACATGAATGCAACAAAAGGAATAGAATGAGAATTATGTAGAAGGCAGAATAATTTCTATGAAAATCTTACTACTGGCTGAAGCAAACACATTTAGGCAATTTGATAGCCAACAGTTAGATCCCTCATATGCGAAGCACAAAACATTTTATGACACACACTCCTCTTTGAAAAGCCGTGTCCTCATTCTGTAATACATACATTCCCAGTGGACACATGTGAATAGAATCTAACAGTATCCAAAGAAGAAGCTACCTTTTCGCTTGTTCAACTATGGCAAGTCCATGGCCGTCGGATTCACCACAGACTTCCATGTGTCACTTTCCAAACCTATTGCAAAGCCTTAGTAGATATATATTAATGCGATAATAGATATATAGTTACAAAAAATAATGCAAATATACATGCATTAGTTAACAAATGCTTATCTTCTCTAATACCCTAGACAAACAAATCCCTTTCTGTTTACTGGTCTTCTGTCTCAATTCTACAGCAGAATAGGACACAGTAGTTGAGAGTGACATGAAATATATTTAGCCTGTGCATTAGGAGACTGGGTATTTGTTACATGATTTCTGTGGTTGCTTCGAGAGGGTGCACTTTGATTATGCTACTTCTTGTGTATGAATACAACTATCTAATAATTATTTCTTATCTCATCTCTAGCTGACCTGACCTCACTTGGTAAAGCAAGGTCAAGGATTCTTATGCTTATGCACGATATGCACACATTACATAAGGATTCTACAATCGCTAAGGAGAGAAATACCACTAAAATAATCTAGAAAGTCAGTCAAGATTTAGTTGATGTTGTAAAAAATTCATCTAAATTTGATCCAAATGTGAAAAGTTAAATGGGCGCCGAAGAGATTCAAAATAATAATATGTAACAACTTAGAAAACTTGCTATCCCTCCAGATCAGAAATTAACACATGTTTATAAAAAGAAATATTTCTCCTGTATTAAATAGATGAGATTTTACCTCAAGTAAGCCCGTAAAATATATAAGCTATAAAGTACAAACTAACTTCGTAAATGACATGTTCAAAACAGCACTCAACACATACTACACAACACACACACACACAGGCACAAACACTAACACCGACGGCATCCGGGCTACTGGCACACACATCAATACACACAAGAATATCTTATTCCACAAGAAATTCCAATATGCTTCAAAATTCATAGCTTACTTAGTATATAAACTTGATTAAAATTGAATGCATCCAAATTTTGAAAATTTATTCACTGCATGTCCGTGTCTTCCTTAGTGATGTGAACGAACTTGAAAGCAAAGGTTTATAAGCTATGGAGATAGAAAAATAAGAGAATACCGCAATGAGATAGAGCTGTGGAACGTCACAGAAACAAGAGCCAATGTATGCTTGCACAATTAGAAAATTTACTCATTTATAAGATGACTAGCATGTTTAAATCGCAATTTACTGTCTTGAGGTAGTTGTGCTTGGTAATTTCTCGATACAAAAATAAATAGAGGACATTGCATTTCCCTTATCTTATTTCAGTATGCTATTGTAAGTATTTGAACAGATGACGTCTCCAACAAGTTACTTCTCTTCACTGCTGTGGACACAAAAATCCTTCCACAGAATTATACATCCCTATTATGAATGTGAACCTATTCTTTACTTCGCTAAAAGGGCCCCGCAGTCGGAACAGAATTAAGCTCCAGCATTAAGCTATAGTGCCATCAAAACATTCTCAATCAGGAAGCAGTGAGTAATGGTCCACTGGAGTGCTCAGTTCTCTGTCATCTTTGTATTCAATGTCAGACATCAGCCCATGAGATGGGTCCTATCCAATATTCAGGGTAGTATCTTCCCACGTTAGTTAACCTAATCTAGACAGTCATTTATACAGAGTCTTCGAGAGGCATATTGTCCATCGTTCTTAATAAAGCCAATCAGTAGTGATGATGATTAGATAATTATAGGCTCCAGTTTCCAAGTTCTCCAAGTCTGGAAAGGACACTGATAACCCAGTTAATAGGAAGGATTAACCTTGGCAATAAGCTTGCTAACTCTAATCTAGTGAGAGGCCACAGCCATGAAAGTCTTTGACATAGTATCAATATGTATGCTAGGAGGGTGCCACCTCTTTTTGTAGCCTTTCCTTATCTCAATCTTCTTCTGCCAGCATTATATGATCCTCTAGGACACCAACCATATAAATGTTCAAATTAGTGTTTGAGATAAATGGCTAGACAGTTTTGCCAGTCTGAGAAGGATTCTCCGATAGACACCTAAAAAGAGACTTATAGAAAAGAACCCAGGTTGCCGAACTTGAAATATCAAAACAATTAGGACTGTAATCAACTGAGAGCAGTAAACAATGTTTACTAGCAAATGTTCTTCTTTGGCATATTTAGTGTGGATTGTTCAAAAGAGGTATTGGCGATCTGCAGATATTGGGAAGATTCTAAATTGGTCGTTTGTACAAAGAATGTATGATCTGTTGGCATTATACTCTACATAAAGTAAAAAAAAAAAAAAAAAAGCACAACAACAACAACAACAACAAAAACAGTGAAATGTAGATGTTAGCGCTTTTCTTCTCTAACTTACCCCTTCATTGCCTGCCTAAGTGATACTTCCCACAGGAGAAGAGATTGGGAGTATGACAATCTATTCAATGTTGTGGACCACAAGGCAATGCTACTTACAGTTGTGTTCTTTTCTTTCGATATGCCCAGAAGACCAAAGGCTATAGATAGTCAACTTGATCTGAGTAAAATGGCTCCATACAGAGCTCTTCCTGGGAAGTTGGAGGGGCCCTGGCTATGAGGCTCTGAGGACCACAAAAAAGGTAGAACAGTTATTGACAACCTTGAGAATTTAATACTATGCATGACTTAGAGATTGAAATATAATATGAGTACTCTTACGTGTTTTCAGCCTGTCTCGTTATCAAATATCATTAAATGACAAATCAAAAGAAATGACAAATAGTTAACAATATTATCCCCGATACATACAAACTAACTGGGAGGAATAATCCATGGTTAATGAATAAAAATCTTCATACAACAAATGAGATAAAATAAGTGGGAAGTGTTTTGATTCAATGTCAAATTTCAATATTAAATGTGGTGTAGAACTATACCTATAAGAATAAATACTATGAATGTTTTTGAATTTTCTGGAGTTGAGTTTGGATTTATATGCTGTATTTAGTTGTTATAAGGATATAGCTCAACTATACTTTGTTGAATGCTTATAGGAGTTTGTGTGATTAACTTGACTCTATTCCTCTGATCCATTTTGATATTTTGGCTCAAAGCCTTAATTAAAAAAAAGACTCAAAGTATAAAAGTTACTAATGGTAATAAATGATATATCTGTCTGACCTGAATGTATTCTGTTGTGGTAATTTGAAGAGAAAGTGTCCCCTGGATCTCATTTTGTTTTCTATAACTATGGACATCACAGTTTATGGGAATAGTGTTTAGGTTTATTAGGAGAGTATGGCTTGGTGAGGAGGTAAGGGTTGGGGGGGGGGGGTGTCCACAGGGAAGGTTTTTGAGGATTCAAAAGACTCATACAATTTCACCATATTCAAGCCACTTCTATTTACCTCCTGCTTGCAATTCGAGATGAGAGCCTCACCAGGTGTTGCACATGTCTACCAAGCTTATGCTCTGCCACATAGACTCTTACACAGCCTAAAATGAAAATCCCAATCGAATGCGTTCTTTTTTTATGGTGTGGACTTGGTCATGGGGTATTGTTGTCACAGCAATAAAAAAAAGGAACTTATACAGGCTTATTAGGGTGGGGCGTGCGATGAGGTGAAATGATCAGAAACAAAATTTCTGAAGACCTTGTGAGCTTCCTGGCAAATGCCACTAAAGATCTTGATTAAAAATTGATTTATTTGTTTACGAAATAGCAATTGGGATAAAATAAGTTTAACTTGTATAGGTGTGGGTAGTTGGTGAAAGCAGGATTTAAATATAGGATAAGATTTCTAGGGGTATAGAAAAGAGAAAGAATCCGGTTCACTTGCCAACACCTTTCCAGATCTAAGCTAATGTTTATGTTCTCTAGTATTCTTTCTTACTAAGTCAAGTATTTACATGCGTAGTTGACAGATATTGCCAACAATGAAACACTGTACACAGAAAAGTGTCACACTTTTTTTTGACCTGAAATACCATAGCAACACTATTAAATAGCTGTGACGCATACTCTATTATCTTATTCAAAGTGCGCAATTTTAAATAGCTGTGTGTGTCTCCATATGGCATATACAGACTGTTTATTTGGTTTCATTTATATATATTTCTTATGCTTATTGGGTTTTCTTTCTCATATTAGGGGCTGCCAAGTGCATTCATAAAAAATCTTATAAATATGAATAATTGCATAAAACTTTGTGTTGTCCATAAGGAAGTGAGTACACCAAGATATTTTTGTTCTCACGACCTCCTGCAGATTTTATTTAAGATTAAAAACATCAAATAATTGTACTCCAAAGCCCAAGATATCCTTATAAGGCTTATATTTAAAATAGGTAGCTGTTTCTCACATGAAGTACTGCAGTGACCGCTTTCTTCTACCTTATCAAAAAGAACCCCTCACGATTTTGTTTCCACTTGAATACCAACGTTAAGAGAGGGTTGCCTGTGGCTCTGAGACAATGTCACTCCAAATTTTCTACCCACAATATTGTGTTCTCCAGATGTCAAGTGTCATTGTGGTTTCATCACACTAGTGAATGCGTCTATCTCCCTTCAAAGATAGATCAAAGCTTGGGGGGGGGGGGGGGGGGGGGGGGGGGGGGAGGGGGAGGGTGGGGGAGGGGGGGTGGGGGGGGGGGGGGGGGGGGGGGGGGGGGGGGAGGAGGGTTGATTGGGGTGAACGGGGGGGGGGGGGGAGGGGGGGGTGGAGCACAGAACATTGTATTGATGGTAACTGGTAGTCCTTCACACTTGGGGAACTGAGCGAAGATACTAATGTGTTTGGGCTAACCCTGTCTCTCTTGTTACATGAGGTGTGGTACACCAGGAACCTAGGGATAAACGAAAGGCTAAATTCAGAGCCAGTCTGGATATAATATAGAAAGTTCTAAGAACTAGACCTGGGGACCTGACTTATAATTTAGTTTAGGGTGTTTGTTTGTATTGTTGGTTTTGTTATTGTTGCTGAAGAGAAACCCGATGACTACAGCAACTCGTAACAAGTGAAAACATGGAATTGACTTAAAAGTATTTTCAGAATTTTAGTGCCGTTAATAGTCTACACAGAGAATCATGGCAAAAAGAGTACAGATGGCAAAGGTGCTGGAGAAGGAGCTGAAATTCAACATCTTAATCCAAAAGGTAGTAAAAGGATGAGCTGTGTATAGCTTGAAGCACAGGAGACCGTTTCAAAAAGGTGACTGCCACAGTGACACACTACCTCCACTAAGGCTGGTACATATCCTAATAATGACACTCCCAAGTGGGTCCCATCATTGGCAATGCCACCTGTATTCTGAATGTGGGCCAAGCTGAATTCAAACACCACACTTAATCAAGGGAGTAATCCTTTGATTTTTTTCTCAGCATTGAGAATGAACCGAGAGAGGCCCAGTTCATGATAGGCATGTCCTTCTTGACCAGTAACGTACAAAAACATCAGCTACACACAGGATTGCCTGAGCCATCTTGAAGGAAACATGCAAAACCAACCAAACAAGGGACTAGGCGACACTGATGATAGAACCAAGGATAAATAAAACATATTGTCAACGATCACAACTAGCAGTTATTTTTCTGAATGGAAGCATCCAATTGATTATGGAAGGGGGGGAGACCACAAAGGAAGAAGATGAAGAACAAAAGGAGGTGAGGAAATGTCTTTTTGTGGATTTTGCTTCATTACTTGGTATTATATTTAAGATACTGATACAGGAGACTTACTGATGGATTTCTATGTTTATTGGTATAATTAATTCAAATCTTAAACTCCCTATTGGTGCTTATAATACATAACAAAAAAATTCTAAAAAAACTATCTTCCTTTCATGGTCACTCATAATGTGGATTTATGGAACAAAAAAATGATCAATGGCCACCAAGTCCCAGTATGCTGTCTTATCTGAGAATTGGTCATAAAGTAGGCCCTGACAGCTCCCCAACGGGTACCTCTAGCCTCGAGTCGGTGCTGTTGGGTTTGGTCTGTGGCCTATGATCAGGACAAAGAGCTGTTGCAGACTGCCAGAATCGGGAGAAAAAGACTCAGTGCGCTACTACATTGGAGTCTTGATTGCGTGTGGAAGAGTGCAGTCCTGAAAACAACCCAAGTGGTAGAAACCAGCTCTGGTCCCCCTGGCGGCCCTTGCTAGATGGAAATTTGTGCAATGGCCGCGGCCGCACAACACCTACCTTTGCCCTGCTCAAACATCTATTAGGTATCTCACCTTTATTGTCACTAAGAGCCCTTCGTGACCCTTGAAGTTACATCATGCTTACATTTCGATGAAGTTGCATGTAAGTCTTTGGAGACTCCAAGGACAGAAGCTGTGAAGTAGCTCAGAGGGCAGTCCAACCAGTGAAGCCCTCAGAGAAGGGACAACAGAGTGCCCATAAGAAAAACGCGTGCTTAAGAAAGCGCTCCCAGCCTATCGTCCCATTGTGATTGGCGTTGCAGGTCCTTTGGCAGTGGTTAGTTTACCTATGACAGCAGGGCCGTACCCAAGTGGAACTGGAACCTTCCGATGATATCTGAAAAATCAGTCCCTCAGTCAAGAAGAGGATAAATTGTATCGGAGAAGATCGACAACCATGGCCCACTGGGACTCCAGAGCCACCAAGATAGAAGGGAAGGACTCAGTGGCCGAAGGTGCAAACATGATGCTATGGACTTGTATCGAAGGATCTTCTGCTGTATGCGATAATATACAAAACATTATGACAAGTGGCTTAGGCCTTTGCCGCTACGAGATCATCGCACGCAGTAGAAAGGGAAGTTGTTTCTCATCTATTCCGAGTACTTGCTACAGCACCGTACACTATGGAATGGGACTTTACTGGAGCTATACACAAAATTCCCAGTTCCAGAAGTCAAAAACGAGTAACTTAGCGCTAACGTACTCCTACAAAGATCTTTTGCCCACCGAGTCAAGGTGGTTATAGATAAAGGTTGCGCAGGTAGAAGGGGAGGGGTGTCGCCGGTCCCTCCACTGGCGGTCTCGCTGGTCTATCGTCCCCCTTACCTTCCTTTTCTCTTCAACAAAGCAGTTTTGGCTCATCTACGTGAAGATTGAAGCATGGGAAGGGCACATTTCTGTATTCCTGCTTTTTAAGAGCTGAATGGACATTTAAAGGAGTTTAAGGACTACCGATGCCATCAAGCTGATGCAGCGCATATTGGTACTGGAAGGAGATTAGATCTAAAGCCTACTTCAATATTGGCTGGCCAGACCAGAGTGGAACAATTTACGTCAGCTCGGCCAAGAGATAAACTGAAAGAGCAGCAGGGGGATATGAATAAGGACTTATTAAAAATGATTCAACATAGTATGAGAAGACGAATGGGATGGAATTTCTGGAGAATACGTCGAAAGTAGATAGCGGAGTCTTTTCAATAAGATTCAGGAATTCTTTTCTGTTCATGTGAGTTAAGAGAGGACAAAGAGGCCTGGGTAGAGATAGCGGTCTAACCAAAGGCAGAGCGAGTTAGAGAACCGCTTAAGAAACTGACAAGATGGGGAGGAGGGAAAAAGCCGTCTTATGGGTGATAAAGAAGGAAAATAATTGAAAGGACCTTGACCGGAATGGCCTTTAATCAATGCTAGAGCAATAGGAAATAAGTGCACAAGTATGGTATTATATGAGAGACTGGACAAAGATAGGGTTAGGAGTAGGTAGTTAGGCTGAAAGAATAGGGTTCAATTCATCCAGCGTCTAGGACGGCCCCCTCGTTGGTGCCCGTCGTTAGAGCTTCTGTTATTTTAATTCCGTCCTAATCAACCAAGTCGAGTTGAGGTTCGATTTTTGACGGGGAGGGTCTATGGGCAAAGAATTTTCATTTTCAGGAACAGTCCTATAATATTATCTACTTATAGAATGCAGAAGTGGGGTGTTCGCTCTTTAAAAAAGCAAAGTGGAGATTCAAAAAAAAGACTTGGTAAAGTTTTGCACGGCGTCTATGAATGGTAGTGAAGAGAGGGTGTTCGTTGTGGTTGAAAAATTGTGGTGTACTATAAAAAAAATTTGGCCTTTAGTAGATGATCCCGGGATTTGAAAGTGAGTTGTCTTAATCTAATTGGTGTGAGGAGCTCGCATAGCACACAATGATTTATTTCAGGACTAGGTGATACATGATGTCAGGCGCACATGTGTATAAAGACCCATAAGAAGGTAGTGTATTAGACGTCACATGGATTGGAGGCGGACGAATGGGGCGGCGAGATAAAATGAGGGTATGGGCATACCTTGCGCCTTGAGTATACCACTAAAGCTGTATTACAGGAAACAAAGGGTCAGAGTGGTCTGTTCTGTCAATCGATGTAGTCATGATGAGCGGTCAAAGATAACACCGTTTCGACCGAGGTAGCCGGATTCGGTCTCCTGCCCCAAAATCGTGTCTATTGTATGAGGGGTCACTATCACAAGACCTGGCAGATCACCCCAGAGAGTAACACCTGCATCTTGCTTCGTCTGGAGTCAGGGAGGCTAACGAGTAGTGATCAAACCATGCATAACTCAGGATCAGCGGTCGTACTCCAAGACATGCCGGCTTACCAGCGTTTCAAGTGGACACAAAAAGTCCTGCATACCAACGGACTTCCCGATGTTTTCGGTGTCCCACGCCGAGTGAGGAGGGTCGCGCTCGACTGTGATATCTATACATCAACCCCACTACTGTCCAATGTCCATGGCACCCGCAGCTTTGTTCAACTTTCGTCAATGCCTAGGTACGTAAAAACCTCATAAATCCTCTACCTCTCACAAAGCCACTCACCCGCAACCGGGTAGCGCCTCCTACACTCCTTAATCTTTTTAACTGTCCGGCTTCCGCGTCGCGCATCTGAACTCCGATGACCCGAGGTAATAGCATTCTAATTCATGAGTCATTGGCAGTGTAGGGCTTACATCGATCAGAGAAGAGGACAAGCGGGATGTGGTTAGTGATCAGGAGGGTGGTTCGCGCAAGCCAGACCAGACCGTTCGCATGCAGGAGGTACCTCCTGATTTGGAGTGAGGATTGTGGACGGAGCCCGGTCAGTTATTGCCAACCAGGAGGGTTACGTGTATGGGCTCCCGTATCCCGCAGAAAAAATAAGCCTATGAATGACGTATGTTTAGGTCCGTTGTTTAAATATATCCTATACCACAGAAGGTAAGGATAATCATATTGTCAGAAGAGCTCAACACAAACTACACAGACGACACTGGCTCCATCAGGGCCCCATTAGGGTTAGAACAGCCGCAAATTTTACCAAGCATGCCGTTAAGGGACGGTACAGCTATCCCCACAACAATAGGCATCAGGCAGGTTGCCATGACAGGCTTCCCCAAAGAAGAAGGGCAAAACCTAGAAATCCACAATCCTGATTCTCAGTGCTACAACAACCTAGGAAAATGTCAAGGAACAGGGTTGGAGCCTCTCAGCCAATCCCTTGGGCTTCAACAGTGTCCTCACACATCAACCCATAATTAAAGAAAAGGTAACCTAAAGGCGTTAAAGGTAAATGTGCAGGGGTGGGGGCAACCCTGAGTGTCTTATGGTGGTAGACTTTTTTTTTTGACTTTATTTTTTTTAATTTTTGTTTTTTCGATCTTCGCTCTCAAATTGAGACTTGTGCTTGCCCTAGCTCTCTTGATGAGTTTGGCTTGTTTTTTGGTTGAAGTGAAATAGAACTTAGTAAAATTGACGGTGTCTTGGTTCTCACGGACGGCAACATCCACAACCCAACATGATCACAGGGATCTCAGAGCCTTTGATTTTTTTTTCCTGTATTATCTCATAGTATTATCCCAAGATGGTATGTTAAAATTGCATAGTTTACAATATAAAATGACCTAATATAAAAAAAAAAGTGCCCCCCCCCACGTTCTTTACAAAATTTTTTCAAACATAACAATTACAACAGTTCAGTCGTCTATATTAAGTCCCCGAGCAAAAATCACCTTTAAAAGTGCAAAGTCATTCCTCTGTAGGCTCCAGTAAAGAAGTCAAAACTGGTGAGTTGAAATGAAATAAAACGGGGGGTTCTCTCTTCTGCACTTCACGATGGGAAGAACCAGGCACAGTGCATAATCATGCATCAAAGCGCAAATGGAACTCCAGCTAATAAGGAAATAACCAGCAATAGTGCAATGTCTGGGATTGTCATGTCATGATCCTTGAGTGGGATCTCGTCTAATAAAGAGCTTGGTCAAATACGGCATTGGCTCTGATCGGTCGCGCCTTCTGCAGCCTACAAACAGCTTGTCTTGAGTTCTAAAGCTCCGACAGGGCTTCCAGTACCACTACGCACTGTGCTGGGGCTTGTTTCATGGTGGTTGTCCCATGGTAGCTGAAATCTCCAAAAAGCTAGTGTCGCCTTCAGCTCAAACAAACTGGGCTTGTTACGTTGTGTACTTCAATGATGTGAACCTCCCTAGGGGTCTCTTCAGGGTGCCAAATAAAACCTGTTATTCTGAGCTTACATATTCTTTTCCTGCATTGAAAAATCGCCCGTATGTCAGGTGGTCACCGAAAAGAACTGCTAGCTGGAGGTTGCATCATCACCAGTGCCAGGGAGGCTTGCCTAACCCCCGAATTCACAGTGGACAGGTCCCTCTTCAGCTGCTTTCCAATGGACCCCTAAAAGCTGTCAAAACAGTACCGGACTTCCTGGGTAGCTCTTATATACCAAGGGTTCAGCTGCAGCAGGGGGTAAAATTTTAGGCCAAATCTGGAACACAGTCTTTCTGTGGCTAACCCCCGCCGCTAAAAACCCTTGTTTCTATCTAGAGAAGAATATTCGGTCGGCTAAATGAGATACTGGTCACTGTTCTTCCTAATCACCAGTTTCATCTTTTCCTTTAACTCAGCGAGAGGCCCAAGCCGCATTGATAGGGGGCCCGAGAAGCAAAAGATTGTCACATGAACAGTTACTAGTATCCTCTTAGATCCACGATACCGCTGAATTCCGTTTGTCATTACAAAATAGAGCCGTGGTGCAAATCCGGCTCCCCCAGGCTAACCAGAACCACAACACTCCCGAAGTTTTGAAATACAAAACGCTGACAAAGTCCATAAAGTTTCCCTTGAAACTTCCCAAAGAGCCCTTTCAAAACAGTTTTAAATAGGAATGATTTTTAGATATTTATGATCTTCCAGACTAACAAAACAAAGTACTACACCCAGAATATTGAACAGGCTCATAGCTTTTTTTATTATATTTTTATAAGAGCACAAAATTCGCTAAAGAATAAACCGTTTCCAAGACCATCCGCCCTCCTCCGTCCCCCCAAGCAACATGCTTAGGTCTGCTTACAGTTTCCAGATAACCAACATATGGTCCTGGTTAAAAGGTTTTCTATTGCTAGAAATAATTTACCATAGAATATGATGAAACAATTCCAGACTATGGACCAAAAGAGGCAAGCTTGGAGAGGAAAGGGTTTATTTTGTCTTAAAGTCTTACACTTAAGTCTTATTTCTTTTAATCAACTTTTTTCCACAATCTCACTGTTAAGTCCATTGGAGAGATATCAGTAGATAGAGGAAGTCAAACAAGGCAGAAACACTGGAGGAGACTAGAAAGCCTGAATGGCAGAAGCCACTTAGAGGAGATTCTCTTACTGTTGATTCTTCTATGGTTTGTGCTGAGATCCCTGCTTTCTCATTTTTTTATTTTTACACTTTTCTTTTCTTTTTTTTACTGTTTTTTTTATTTTTTTGTTTTTTTTTTACAATAACTTAAGCAGGTCTTTAATGAAACTGTCACTAGGGTTCTATATAAACTGACCTTAACTGGGTTTTTTGTTAATTGTGTACTCGAATCACAGATTCCTATGCATCTTCTCGATCTTTTATCTTTTTTCTTTCTTACATTCCCTTGTATTTGCCCCTTCTCATTTCGCCTACTTGTTATTCGGAACCTTTGGCTTTACCCCTCCGCCTCCTCATCCAGGATCTTCTTTTCGGTCCTTGTTCCAGGCTTCAGCCTGTGAAAAACTACCTTGCTGGGGTGGGAGTTCCGCCTCACGTGGACAGTTGTGACATTGCTTCTCCTCACTCGTCCCCGGTCTGGGACTTGCTCTATGTTTTAGATAAAGTATGTCTATCTGATATACCTACATTGGAGAGCCAATTTGTGCCAAGAACTGCTGCCATTGTAAGTGTCCTCAGGGAACAAACCGAACCCTTCATCTTCATCAAAAACCTGTTCGAAAGGCATTGAGACTGAACATTATACTTCTGTCTCAGTTTCTTGACTTCTTATGGAAGGAGGGGGAAAAGAACAAAGATCTCTTCCCTCTTCCGCATGGTGATAAGGTGATGTTGAAAAGGCTCGTATACGGATTCTTGCTGTAGTGTGTCGGACTAGAAGACAGAAATGGATAGAATTACATTTATGGTGGCTGCGAATCCACCTATTGGTGCCCCCCGCAAAAAAGGAATAGAGCCTACAGTCTGCTTTCATAATAGAGAGGAATCTCTCCCCTTTGAAAAGACACCGGACGGTCGTCAAACCTGCAACGTCCCCCAGGATAGCCAAGAGGCCGGCCAGGGCTGACTATGGCGCCCAGCTAGGTCGTTTGCAACATGCAAATGACTGAGGTGCCCTGCTTGATAGCCTCGCCCTCACCTTCCAAAACTATCACTTTATAAAAAGCATATTGTGCCTGCTGTAAATCAGGTTTAACTTGCAGCCCCCCCACCGAGTCTCCAAGCGACAGAACGATAAGGGGCGGGCATAATAATATGTGTGGTAAGTGATCCCCCATATATTTCCATGCCCCCTGCCCGACCCCTATCCCCCCCCCCTTCCCCCCCTTTCACCCTCCCCCCTTCCCACCTGCTAAATTGAGAGAGAACGCCACCATTCCCACGACGGTAGATTGTGTCAAATTGACTTAGAAATCGAGGGGCCAGAATGACAAACATCGAGTGACAAGCATTAGGTAGAAGTAGGCAGCCTTATAGTGCAGTAAAGACAAATTCAAGGCAATAAAACAGTGGCTAAACTCTTCAAGTTGGACTTAAGATCCAGAGACCCACTCAACAAGAAGAAAACCTATGTCCTGCCTAGAAACCTGTAACAAATAGTACTTATGACTTCATGGATAACTGGTGGAGGTAGTAAAATAGTTCAAGAAAACAAATGAATATGCAACTAAAACCAGCAAATCCCTAACAGAACCAGCAAGTCTATAAAATGTATGTATCCTCAAAACGCCATTGAAAGGGTTAGTCTTTCAGCCCTCATTAAGGGAAACAACTCCTTTGAAAGCATATGAAGGAACCACATCCACAAAAAAAAAAAACCAAAACGCCCCATAATCAACTATGAAAAGTTGGTACGGCCCTGTCCTTAAAGATCCAATCAAATTACAGAACATCCCTCATCCACTCTTCATGGAGAACCAATGTGCAAGAAGGTCAGAATGGGGAGATTGTAAAAGACCGAGGATGACGGGTAGATTAATGCTCATGAGATTGTATGTTGCTCGTAAAGAAAGCGGCCTTAACCTGAGTATTGTCTTCTAGTCCCATATCGCGCACCCCCCCATTACAAGTTCACAGCACCATGACCGCCTCCGACCGAGAGCCGAAGTTCCTTCCACAGACAAGGGCAACATAGTCAAACAGTATGGAGGGAAAAAACCCCCATGATTCAAAAACCACGGCCAGAGAATACAGTAGACAACTACCTAAAAGCAGAGCAAACGGCGATTACGCAGAAGGCGACTTCTCGTTTTCTTTCTTCGGATTATTACTATTGTCCTCGTATTCGTCGAGTCCTTTACCTAGCAGAAAACCACCCATAGGTAGTCCAGAGCCAACTGGAACGCCCTGAAAACATGCATACAAGTAACAATATAATAGAATCCGCATATGATCAAAAGGATAATATTGGGAATACCAGATGTAAAGTTATACAAACAAATCCGAAAAAATGAAAGCGTGTAAAAATTTTGATGAACAAAAGAGGCCATTTATACGGGAAGGAGAGAATAGAGTGGGGTACAAAGCGAATGTGCAAAAGCTGTGAGCCCAGTGTCATGCCCCCAATGTGATTAACATCCCTGTCAACCAACAGACGACGGCACACCCAAAGTATCACATAAAAGCCCGAAATAATAACAGGAATGGCGAGATGCTAATAAAAATCAAATCAGCCGATGAATTTTCAGCCCCGCGGATTAGCTAAAACAGAAGTCGGCCAATTCAAAATGATCATCCAAACATCCCATATATAAGGATATTAATCAAGATCATGTATTCAAATTCATGAGCAGGCTTCCACATCCACAGGACCCAAAGAATACCTTGGGTTATAGCTGCTTCACATTTCAAGCAGAAACAACCCTCCAGTAGAATTACCCCATGAAAGAAACTGTGACCCACTGCAAGGACGTTTTCATCTTAGCCGTCTCAAAGTTACCAAACAAAGTATTCAAAGCATTTTCCATAAAGCAAGGATGGGTCATGTCCAACACAGCAATAAAACCCACTTCTCTTTGAACCATGTTTGTGTTCTCCCAGTTTCATTCTGTATGCAGTGAGTAAATCATTAGAACCAAAGAGAACGATTTTGAAGAGCGAATGGTTTATATTTGGCATAATTACTTGCCACGTTACAAGCCATCATGTAGGGAAGTCCAGGGGCAGGGACCCTGGGCAGATTACCCCACATGCACAGTGCTCCATCACAGCTTTTTTTATATACTGAAGCCGAGTTATTCAGGACTGGAGATGTGGCCTAACCGTGGGTATGGACACGGCTTTCCTAACACCAGCAAGCAATTAAATTGAGGTCAATCCTAAATTGACGATTCTTTTTCCTGGGGTAGAGTCTAGGTTGTGTCAAGTTGACAATAAAATCAACAGTGCCTAACTGTTGTTATTTAAAAAAAGAAAAGAGGGTTAATATCACAATGTAATTTATGTACAACCAAGAGCATTGCTCCAAAACCCCAAGTGGACCAAAAGCAACATGTGCATAACTTGGGTAGTAATACAATAGTTATGATACTACAACATTGCCAGCCGTCAGCCATCTTAAACCTCAATATATTGTATCATATCCTCCCGGGTTGCTCAGAGATTGGAGAAGAGAAATCTGCCTTCTCCCACTTGGAGACAAAAAAAGGAAAACTCTTACTAATATGCCATAAGACAATTAGTTATAGAAGAATAAAAGGCCAGACTAGGAATGGAGCCACTCTACCAAAAAAACATCGACAGAGCGACAAAAAATTGAACCTCAAGCCACCCAGTAAAAAGCTCAATACAAAAAACAAGTCAACTTACAAAACAACACTGAGTCCATCTTTACCCTTCAATTAAGTAACCATTGCAGTTAATAAGCAACAAAGAGACAACCCAGTGACAAAGTATACAAACAACAAATATGCCTTGGAAGAAGATAAATAAACAAAATGCACTCCAGTAGAAGAGAACCTTCTGCTGCCACCACACAAAAAATACAAGGAAATTAACAACAAGCACCCACCAAAATAAGAAAAGTCCCATTGAAAATATAGCATTTTCCAAAAGCCAGGAGAGTAGGGGGTGGAGGGCACGATGGGCCGCCATCACACCTGAGGGAGATTGGCATTTAAAACAGTGGCTGGGGGGCAAAGGGTATCATCTCTTCTGTAGTGAGCCACCACTGAAAGTAAGTTGAGTAACCCACTCAAGATCACCTAAAATCAATGCCGCAAATAAACTCCAGGGTAGAACATAGACAAGAAAAAGGAATGGTCCTTCTTGTGAAGTATTTTTTAAGGCAGAAGGAGGGAGATAGGAGAAGGGATGGGAATGGAAAGTACTGAAAATCCACTATCTCCAACCAACCCAACCAACCAACACCGAACCAAACAAACAACCAACGAACAGTGAACAAAGAAAAAATCAGGCCCAAAAATTGAAAGGAAGTAAGGAAATATAGACAAGGAAGCAATTCAACATACATAAAAAGAGAGATACTTAGCAAACCATAGGAATTCCATAGGCTATAAATGAAAAATCAAAAAAAATTATAAACGCCATCAAATAGGCAACGCAATGATGAATCGGATGAAGATTAATATTAACTGTTTTTGAAGACTATTACAAGGTTCTATCTTAGTGCAGATATGCACACAGTACTTAGGATTTAAAATAGCAAGGAGAAATACAACTAGAAATATCTGAAGTCAGAAGTTAGTCTGTGGAAAAAATACTTCTAATTATCCAAATGTGTAAAATTATAAGCAGAAGGTTCAAATTTTATTTTGAACTACTTAGATATAAGTTCCCTCCTGTCAGAAATAAACATGTTTAAGAATTTATTTCTCCATGTTTTAATGTGAGATTTTCTCAAGTAAGCCGTAAAATATATACTATAAGACAAACAAACTAGCCTGTCAATGACTGTTGTCAAAACACACACACACACACACACACACACACACACACACACACACACACGCACGCACGCACGCACACACACACAAGAATATCTATTCCACAAGAAATTCCAAATGCCTTCAAAAGTCATAGCTTACTTAGGAAATAAACTTGATAAAAGTTTTCACCAATTTGAAAATTTATCACGCTTTCTGTGATCTTACTAGTGATGGTGTACAAATGAGAAGAAGGTTTATTAAGCTATGGAGAGAAAATTAAAGAGTATAAAGCAAGAAGACTGTGGACCAAAACAGAGGCATTGTAGCAGCAGATTAGAAATTACCATTTTATGACTCATGTTTATAGCATTTACCTGTCTTGAGGGAGTTGTGCTGTAAATTTTCTCATCATAAATAAATGGACATGCATTTCCCTTATCTTTTCTGTTCTATTATATATTTAACAAGATGAGTCTACTAGTTACTTCTCTCACTGCTGTGACAAAATAAGAAGGAATATTTTACTTCACTATTTGAAGGTACATATCTTTCTGGCAGGGAAGGCCCAGCAGCAGGAACAGAATTAAGCTCCTGCATTAAGCTTAGTGCCTTAATTACATTCTCAATCAGGAAGCAGAGAGTAATGGCCACTGATGCTCAGTTCACTGTCTTCTTTGTATTCAAGTCAGTACATCAGCCCATGAGATGGTTCCATCCAAATTCAGGGTAGATCTTCCCACGTTAGTTAACCTAATCTAGACATTCATTTACAGAAGTTCACAGAGGCATATTTCCTTAGTTATTATAAAGCCAATCAGGTAGGTGATGATGATTAATAATTATACCATCAAGTTCTACAAGTCTGGAAAGGACACTGATAGACCCAGTTAATAGGAAGGATTACCTGGCAATAGGCTTCTTAACTCTAATCTAGTGGAGGCCACAGTCAGAAAGGCTTTTGCAGAGTATCAATATGTATGCTAGGCCACCTCTTTTAGTAGCCATTCCTTACTCAATCCTTCTTCTGCCCAGCTTATATGATCCTCTAGACTCCAACCATATAAATGTTCATAGTGTTTGTGTAAATGGCTAGACAGTTTGCCAGTCTGAGTAGGATTCTCCATAGACAACTAAAAGAGACTTTTAGAAAAGACACTGGGGGCCAGAAAGTGGAAATACAAAACAATTTGGACTGTATCATCTGTGAGAAGGTAAACTATTTTACTACAAATGTGCTTCTTTGGCATATTTAGTGTTGATTCAAAAGAGGTATGGAGATCTGCAGATTTGGGATGATTCTAAATGTTGTGCTTTTGTAAAAAGAAATGTGCTTCTATCTCTACATTAGTAAAAAAAAAAAAAAAAAACAACAACAACAACAACAACAACAAAAAACAGTGAATGTAGATGTGAGCTTTTCTTCTCTACTTTCCTCATTTCCTGCCTAAGTGAAACTTCCCACAGGAAGAAGAGATTGGGAGTTTGACATCTATTCAGATGTAGGTGACCACAGGCAGATGCTACTTACAAGTTGTGTTACTTTTCTTCATCCCAGAAGACCAAAGGTCTATATGATAGTCAACTTGATCTGAGTATATGGCTCCATACAGAGCTCTTCCCTGGGAAGTTGAGGCCCTGGATATGGTGGCTCTGAGTACCACAAGAAAAGGTAGAACAGTTATTTTGACCCTTGAGAATTTAGTACTTGCATGACTTAGAGATGTAATATAATTTGTGTACTCTTACTGTTTTCTGTCTAGTGTTCATTTAGTCATGAAAATGACTAAATCAAAAGGAAATGAATAAATTGAAAATTTCCCATACAACAAACTAACTGGGAGCCACTCCATGGTTTTGAATAAAAATATTCATACATACATATGAGATAATATAGTGGAAGTGTTTTGATCAAGTCAAATTCATTATTATTTGTGGTGGTAGAACTATACCTTAAATTATATACTATGATGTTTTGAATTTTCTGGATTGTTTATCTGTATTTAGTTTTATAAGATATACTAAAACTAACTTTGGTTGAATGATATAGGAGTTTGTGTGATTAACTTGACTCTTCTCTGATACTTTTTATATTTAGCCAATGCGCTTAATTAAAAAAAAAAGACTCATAGGATTATAAGTTACTAATGGTATAATGATATATTCTGACCTGAATGTATTCTGTTGTGGTAATTTGAATGAGAATGTCCCCTGGATGCTCATTGTTTCAATACTTGGACTCAAGTTGATGGAATTGTTTAGGAAGTATTAGGAGATATGGCCTTGTTGAAGGAGGTATGTCACAGGGAAGGTTTTGAGGTTTCAAAAGACTCATACTATTTCACCATTTCAAGCTACTTCTTTTTACCTCCTGCTTGCAATTCGAGATGTGAGCTCTCCAGTGTTCATGCTACCATGCTTATGCTCTGCCATCATAGACTCTTACCTGCTAAAATGTTAAGTCCAATCGAATGCTTTCTTTTATGAGTTGACTTGGTCATGGTATTTTGTCACAGCAATAAAAAAAGTAACTAATACAGCTGTATACAGCAAGTGACACAAAACACTTTCTGAAGACCTTTGTGAGCTTCCTGGCAAATGGCCACTAAAATCTTGATTAAAAATTGATTTATTGATTACAAATATCAATTGGGATAATAATTTTAACTTGTAGTGAGGTGTGTGTTTGCTGAAGCAGGATTTAAATATAGGAAAAGATTCTAGGGGTATAAGAAAGAGAAAGAATCCTTCCCTTGCCATCACCTTTCTCAGATCTAAGCTAATGTTTATGTCTCTAGTATTTTTCTTACTATGTCAAGTATTTCAGCGTAGTTGACAGATTTGCCTACATGAACACTGTACACAGAAATCACACTTTTTCCTGAAATACCATAGGCAACACTATTAAGATAGCCAGTGAACCATACTTATTATCTTTTCTAAATATCCATTTTAATAGCTTTGTGTGGTCTCCATATGGCAAATACACTGGTATTTTCATTTTATATATTTCTATCTTAATTGGGTTTCTTTCTCATATTTAGGGCTGCCAAGTGCTTTCATAAATAATCTTATAATTTAATTCATAAAACTTTGTTTCATAAGGAAGTGAGTACACCAAGATATTTTTGTTCTCCCTCCTCAATTTTATTTAAGATTAACTACTTCAAATAATGTACTCCAAAGCCCCAAGATTCCTTTTATAGCTTATATTTAAGAACTTAGGTATCTGTTTCTCACTTGAAGTCTGCAGTTGACGCTTCTCCTTATCAAAAACCTCACTGATTTTGTTTCACTTTGAATACCAAATGTGAAGAGAGGTCCCTGTGGCTCTGAGACAATGTCCCTCCATTTTTTCTACCCACATGGAGTTGTGTTCTCCAATGTCAATGACATTGTTTCACACTAGTGAATGCCTATCTTCAAAGATAGATCAAAGCAAAACAAAACAGAGAACAAGCACAGACATGGTAGTATGGAACTGTAGTCCTCACACTTGGGGAACTGAGGCAAGATGACTATGTGTTTGGGGCTAACTCAAGTTACATAGTGTGTATACCAGGGTACCTAGGGATACAAAGCAAATTCAAGGCCAGTCTGGGATATATATAGAAAGTTTAAGACTAGCCTGGGCTACTTAGTATCTTAGTTAGGGTGTTTGTTTGTTTGTTTGTTTTGTTTTGCTGTGAAGAAACACCATGACTACAGCAACTCTTATCAAAGAAAACATGGCATTGACTTATAGTTTCAGAATTTTAGTCCGTTATTGTCACTACAGGAAACATGGCAGAGTACAGGAAGGCAAGGTGCTGGAGAAGGAGCTGAGAGTTCTACATCTTAATCCAAAGGTAGTAAAAGGAGACTGTGTATAGCTTGAGCACAGGAGACCTCAAAGGTCACTGCCACAGTGACACACTTCCTCCAATAAGGCCGTACTTCCTAATAATGACACTCCCTATGGGCCAAGCATTCAACCACCTGAGTCTATGTGGGCCATGCTTATTCAAATCACCACACTTATCAAGGGATTATCCTTTGATTTTTTTTCTCAGCATTGGAGAATGAACTCAGAGCCCCATACATGCTAGGCATGTCCTCTACCAGTACGTTACAAACTCAGCACACACACTCCATCTTGAAGAAACAAGCAAAACCAACCAAACAACTAAACACTGATATAGAACAAGATAAATAAAACATATTTCAACATCACAACTACAGTTTTTTTCTGAATGGAAGCATCCAATGAGAAGAGAACCACAAAGAAGATAGATGAAGAACAAAAGATGGTGGAAATGTCTTTTTAGATTTGCTCATTACTTGGTATTTTATTTAAGATACTGTTACAGGTGACTTACTGATGGTTTTATATGTTTATTGGTATAATTATAACATCTTATCTCCTATTTGCTTTTATTACATAACAAAATAATTCTAAACTATCATCCTTCACTCATAATGTGATTATGGAACAAAAAAAAATGTCTTGGCCTCCAGAGTCCCATATCTGGCTTTCTGAGGATTGGGCAGTAAGTAGGCCCTGACAGCTCACAAAGGGGTACCTCTAGCCTCCAGTCGTGCTGTGGGTTAGGTTCTGGTGGCCTTAGGTCACAAAGGCTGTTGCTAAGTGCCAGATAGAGAAAAGACTCAGCTGCTACTTTGGAGTCTGTATTGCGTGGGAGAGTGCAGTCAGATTACCAATGGTAGGATACCAGCTCTGGTCACCATGGACCCCCCTAGATGAGAATTTGCAATGGCTGCGGCGCACAACACCTACCTTTGCCTCCAAACATCCTTTTAGGATCTCACCTTTATTGTCACAGAGCCCTTCTGACCTTGAAGTACATCAGTGCTTTCATGAAGTTGCTGTAGTCTTGGAGACTCCAAGGACAGAAGCTGTGAAGAGCTCAGAGGGCCAGTCACCTGAGCCCCAGAGAGGAACAGCAGCCAGAAGAAACGAGTGATTAAGAAGCCCCAGCCTATCCGTCTCATTGGATTGGATTCAGTCTTTGGCAGGGTTATTACCATCCAGCCACCCAAGTGGACTGGAACCTTCAGAGTTTCTGAAAAATCAGCCTTCAGCAAAATTGTCAGCAAAGACCAACAGTGGCCCACTGGACTCAAGGAGCCACAGATTGAGATGACAATGGCCATGTGCAAACAGATGCTATGCTCGATTCTTCTGCTGTATGCGATATACAAACAGTGCACCTTTGCCTTACAACACTCACAGTAAAGGATTTCCATCTGATCCGAGTACTTCACACAGTACTCTATGGTATGTACTGGTGCTTACAAATTCCTGTTCATGTAAGTCAAACTGTAACCTCATATTTGATATTTTGCCCTTCTGTCAAGCTATAATTGCCTAGAAGTTCCCCTCCTTCCTTTCTCTTCACAAGCAGGGCCACGAGATTGAGCAAGGAAGAACATTTCTGCTTGAAAGCTGAATGGACATTTAAAAGTTAAACTACCATCCATCAACATGCTCATGTGGTACTGAAGAGTTAGACAAACCACTCAAGCTGGCCAGTCCAGTGTGAACATACTCAAGCCCCAAAGATAACTGAAGAGCTCAGGGAAGAAAAGGGACTTTATATATACACATATATAAAGACATGTATGAATTTCTGAATACCAGATGATGAAGCAATCAAAAGTCAAAATCTTTGTGTGCATTAAGGACTAATCTGAGAATAGCTGTCCATCATCAAACAGATTATGACCACAGCAACCTAACCATAGGACCCTAATATCAATGTGGGTAAAAATGTTAAAAATATTAAGTAATCCTTACAGCCTGATAAGGATGAAATTGATAGCAGTTTTGAGACTGGACATTTTGTTGGAAGACATGAGTGTTCCCACATTAACTTCTGGTATTTGAATTCCAATAAACCATCATTGTTTCATTTAAGGGGAGTTTCAAATTTCTTATTTCAAACTGTAATTTAGTCCTAAAAGCAGAATTCTTAAACAATGAATCAAAAAAGACTTGTAGTTTCACCCTATTGTAACTGGTTTCTGGTAAAATTGTGACTTTAAAAATTGTCCTTTAGATGTCCCATGTTCTATGATTGGAGAGCTCCTAGCTCTAAATGTTCAGATGTGAGTACATAGCCTGTAGTAACTGTAGAAACCAGGAAAGTAAAAGGGAACCATAGCCAGGATAGGGGGCTTGGGGAGCAATAGAGAGGGGAACAGCAATGTGTCAATAATCTGATTACAGACATGGGAAAGGGGGGAGTCCTTAGTGAATGGGAGGGAATACAAAAGAAAGTGGAAAGAAGGAAAAGAGGATGGTAGGATACAGGATACAGTGCTATGATAGAGAAAATGGGAGTGGGCTTCATATGGAGAGGGAGGTAAATACAGAAGAAGAAAGGAGGAGGGCAAAAGGAAATAGCAGGATACAAGTGATTTGGCTAATTGCAGGCTCATTAGGAAAGGGAGGTAAATACAGGAAGGGAAAAGAAGGTAAAACAATATAGATGACTGAAAAAGATAGAAGAAATCATACTATTAACTATTTACCTAAAAATTCCTATAACACAGGTACATAAGTATATATGTATACACACATAGTTCTAATGAACTGTTCTCATCTGAGCTGATGGTGCTTCATCAAAGAGTCAAAGACTACCCAACAAAAACCCCAATACCAGGTATGGGAAGCCATCTTTGAATCCTTAGTTAGGGCTGCCTCAACAAAATATAGCCTATTGCTGTTGTCCTTGGTTAATTCCCAGACACAGAAGGTAAGTTTCTATTGCTGAAGACAACACACACTTCAGAAACTGGCTCCAGAGGCCCATTAGGTAGAACTGCCCTAATTTACTCATCCTGAGGACTAACTTTCATGGCATCAGCAGTTGCCATACAGGCTTCCAAAGAAGAGAGGCAACTAACAATCCTATCCAGCTACAACACCTAGGAATCAAGTCAGGGGTGCCTCCACCAACAATGGGCTCAACTCTCTCACATCAACCCTTAATTAAGAAAGTTACCTAAAGGCTTAGCAGCCTGATCTTATGTGGTATTTTTCTCAATTGAGACTCCCTACTCTCTGATGATTTTGGCTTGTTTTGTTGACATAAAATTAGTAAAATTGACGTCTTGTTCACCCAACACGCAAACATATCACTTCTCAGAACTTTTTCCTTTCTCATTTATTCCCAAGATGGTATGTTAATATTCATATTACAATATAAAATACCAATTTTAAAAGTCCCCCAGTTCTTACAAATTCAAACACATTAAAACTTCAGTCTCTTTATATAGTCCCCGACAATCTCCTTTAAAAGTGCAAAGTCATTCCTCTGTAGGCTCCTGTAAAAATCAAAATTAAATGAAATAACTTCTCACTTCAAGAGGGAAGAACCAGGGCACAGTCATAATCTGAACAAAGCAAAATGGAACTCCAGCTATAAAAATAACTCAATGTGCAATGTCTGGGATTCATTCATGATCTTGTGGGTTCCTCTAAAGAGCTTGTCACGTCTTTGGCTCTGTCCTCTGCAGCATACACAGCTTGTCTTGATTCTAAGCTCCGACAGGCTCCAGTCCACTACTGCTGCTGTTCTTGGTGGTTGTCCCATGGTACTGATATCTCCAAAATGCTAGTGTCTTCAGCTGCAACTGGGCTGTACTTCATGATGTACTCTCCTAGGGTCTCTTCATGGTGCCAAACCTTAACTTTCCTGCATGATCCCTATGTCTGGGGTCACCAACTGCTACTGAGGTTGCATCTTCACCAGTGCCCTTGCCTACCCTCTCACAGTGACAGTCCTCAGCTGCTTTCCATGACCCCTAATGCTTTCAAAACCAGTACCACCTGGGTGACTCTTATAGTACCAAGTTCAGCTGCAGCAGGGGTAAAATTTTAGCCATATCTGGAACACAGCTTCTGTGTGCTAACCCTCTAAAAACACTTTCTAGAAGATTTCGCCTTAATGATACTGGTCTCTTCCTAATCACCAGTTTCTCAGCGTGAGCCAAGCAGCATTGAGTAGCCCAGAGAAGCAAAAGTTTCACATTAGCAGTTCTAGTATCCTCGTAATCACAGCTGATTCTTCAGCCCCAGCTAACCAGAACCACAACATCTCAGTTTGAAATAACAAACAGCCTGACAAAGTCCATAAATTTCCCTTTGAAACTTCCAAAGCCCTTAACAGTTTTATCTTCCAGACTAAAACAGAATTTCTCACCAGATTTGAACACTCAATAGCTTTTTTTAGCACAAAATTCCAAAACCTTTCCACCATCCTCCCCCAAGCAACATGGTTAGGTCTGTTACTCCAGATACCAACATATGTCCTGGTTAAGGTTTCTATTGCTAGAAATAATCTTGATGAAACACTATGACCAAAAGGCAAGCTGGAGAGGAAAGGGTTTATTTGTCTTACACTTCCACATCACTGTTAGTCATTGGAGGATATCAGGAGAGGAAGTCAAACAAGGCAGAAACCTGGAGGCAGGAGCTGATGCAGAAGCCATAGAGGAGTTCTGCTTACTGTTTTTCTTCTTATGGTTTGCTGAGTCTGCTTTCTTTTTTTTTCTTTTCTTTTCTTTTTTTTTTTTTTTTTTTTTTTTTTACTTAAGCAGTCTTTAATGAAAGCTGTGCACGAGATGTCTTTACTCCTGCATCTTCTCGATCGTTTCTTCCTTGTATTTGCCCTTCTCCTTTCCTACTTGTCGGGACTTGGCTTTCCTCTCCAGGATCTTCTTGCGGTCCTTGTCCAGCTTCAGCCTGGTGATAACCACCTTGCTGGGGTGGATGCCCACGTGGACAGTTGTGCCATTAGCCTTCTCTCGCTGGACTTGCTCTATGTAGATGACGTATTTCTTCCTATACACTTGGACCACTTTGCCAATCTGCTGGCCTTTGTAGTGTCCTCGAACAACCTGAACTTCATCAACCTTTCGAATGGGCATAGACTGAACATTATACTTCTGTCTCAGTTCTTTGGAAAGAGGGGAAGACATGATCTTCCTCCGAATGTGAGAAGGTGCATTGAAATGCCGTTTGCGGTTCTTGCTTCGGTCAGAAGTCACAAAGGGATTGAATTTCATTTTGGTGGCTGCGATCCACCTATGGCCCCAAAAGGAAAGAGCCTCAGTCTGCTTTCTTATAGAACCCAGGACCAAGAGCCCAGGGATGACATTGCCCACAATGCACTGGGCCCTCCCCCATAAATCACTTATTAAAAAATATTCTCTACAGGTTTACCTGCAGCCTGATCTTATGGAGGCATTTTCTCAATTGAGAACCCCCACCTTCCACGACTGTAGATTGTGTCAAATTGACATAAAATCAGCCAAGAAACAACATCAGTGACAAGCATGGTAGAATAGCCTTATAGGTGCAGTAAGACAAATATCTTGGCAATAAACAGTGGCTCTCTAGTTGGACTTAAGATCCACTCAACAAGAAGAATACCATGCCTGGTCCTAGAAACCTAGCTAACTATTCAGTACTAGTGAAGTCATGGATACTGGGAGAGAGATAGTCTATAACTAATAATATACTAAACCAGCATAATCCATAACAGCAGTCTATAAAAATGTATCCTCATACCCATAGATAGGGTTAGTCTTCAGCCCTCATTAAGGAAACATCTCTTTGAAACATATGAAGACCACTTCAAAAAAAAAAAAAACCCCATAATCAATATGTAAAGTTGTAAAGCCCTGTCCTTATTGATACATCTACAGAACACCCCCAATCCTAAATCTCAGGAACCATTGTGCAAGAGAGGGCAGAAAGATTGTAAAAGACAGAGGATGAGGGAGTTTTGCTCTGAGATTGTGTCTGCTAGTAAAATTAGAGGCTCTGAGATTGTGTCTTCGAGTAAAATTAGAGGCTACACCCATAAAGTCTCATCAACATGACCCCCAACTGTGAGCCGAACACCAAGGAACTTGTCAAACTGTGAAGGGAAAAACCCATGACTATACACAAAGAACTGTAGACAACTAAATAAAGCTGGAAGCAGAAGAGATGGCTCTTCCCCAGGGAAAAGCATACCAATTGGTTGTCCAGTGCCAACTGGTCAGCCCTGAAAACATGCATACAAGTAACATTATATAGATCCTCCATATGATCAAAAGGTTATATTTGGGAATACTGATGTATATACAAACATATACATAAAATGAATGCAGTAAAAATTGATGAAAAAAGAGGCCATAATCGGAAGGAGAGTATAGAGTGGTACATGAGAGGCTTTTGAGGGAGAAAAGGGAAGGGAAAAATTTGTGATTAAAATAAAATGTCAAAAATCAGTAAGACCACAAAAGTTCTAATAAAGCACAGAAATTTTCACTGAATGGAAGTGATTTTTTTATTAATCACAGATGATTTTTCAGTCCCGCTGATTAGCAAACAGAGTCCCAATTCAAAATGTCATCCAAACATCCCATATTTATGTTTTTATTCAAGTTCTTGTTTCAAATTCATGAGTCAGGACTCCACAGTCCATATTTACCTTGGTATTACTGTCTTTCAAGCACCCAGTAGAATACACCATGAAACTTGGACCACTCAATGACTTTTCTAGCTCAAAGTTCCAAACATGTATGCAATCTTTCCATAAAGCAAGATGGTCATGTCCAACACAGCAATATCCCACTTCTCTTGGAACCATGTTCTGTTCCAGTTTCATTCTGTTGCTGTGATAAAACATTTGAACCAAAAGTAACTTGAAGAGAAAAGGGTTTATTTGGCTTATACTTCCACGTTACAAGCCATCATGTAGGGAAGGCCAGGCAGGGACCTGAGGCAGTAACCACATTCACAGTCTCATTCACAGCTTTTTTATACATGTAGGGCCACTTATTCAGGAAAAGATGTGGCCTACAGTGGGATGGACCTTCCTACACCAGCAAGCAATTAATTGAGCAATTCCTAAATTGACGTTTCTTTTTCCTGGGTGAGTCTAGGTTGTGTCAAGTTGACAATAAAAGCTAACAGTGGCTAACTGTTGTTATTTAAAAAAAGAAAAAGGGTTAATATCACAATGTAATTTATGTGACAACCAAGAGCATTGCTCCAGAGAACCCCAAGTGGACCAAAAGCAACATGTGCATAACTTGGAAGTAATACTAATTGTTATTCCTAAACTATGCCAGCCTCAGCCATCTTAAACCTCATTATATGTTTCTTTTCCTCCCGGGTTTGCTCAGAGATGTGATGAGGAAATCTTGCCTTCCTCTATGGAGAAAAATAAAAGGAAACTCTGACTATATGCCATAAACTATAATTTAGATGAATTAAAGGCCTGAATAGGAATGGTGAAACTCTACATTAAATAGAAGAGACTGTGAGAAAATATATTTCTCATAAAGAATTGTAAAATGACTTTCATAAACAAGTCTTAGTACAAATATAACTGTGTAAATCTTTACCCTTATATTATGAACCTTTCTGTGTTACAAATGAAACAAAGGACAAAGTTTACAACTAATGTCCTGGAAGAAGATATTTACAATGCTCCAGTGATGACCTTCTGCCTCCACAATAAAATACTTGAAATTAACAACAACAACAACAAAAGTAGAAAAGTCCATTGAAAATAGCATTTCACCAGAGATAGGGGTGGAGCTCATGTGGCCCCATCTCCCTGAGGGAGAGTTGGCATTTAACAGTGGCTGGGGCAAAGGGTATCATCTTCTGTAGTGGTGCCACCACTGAAAAGTAGTTGAGTATCCCACTCATGATCATAAAATCAATCCCAATTAAACTCCTGGGTATACATAGACATGAAGATTGGAATGGGCCTTCTTGTGAAGGAGTGTTTTAGCAGAAGGAGGGAGATAGGAGAAGGTGATGGAATGAAAGTTCTGAAAATCCACTATCTCCAACCAACCAACCAACCAACCAACCAACCAAACAAACAAACAAACGAACAGTGAACAAAGAAAATATCAGGCCAAAAATGAAAGGAAATAAGGAAATTAATAGACAAGGAAGCATTCAACATACATAAAAAGAGAGATACTTACAACCATTGGAATTCAGAGGCTATAAATGAAAAATAATAAAAAATAGAAACCCATCAAATAGGCAAAGCAATGATGAATCTGGATGATGAGTAATATTAAACTGTTGTAGACTAATATGAAGTAATGCTCTGTGAGAATGTAGATAAGGTAAAGCCATCTTGGTCAAGTGTGTGTGTGTGTCTCTCTGTGTGTGTGCATGTGTATACTTGTTTGTATTGATATAATGGGGCTAAATTGAGGGTATTCAATCTAGTTTTGGCTAAAGAAGGAAGTTAAAAGTCCATCATTGGGAAAATAGTGATGAAGGCAGATGTAAATGATAAAATATCATACAGTAATTGCAAACTAGGAGTCTACCATGGAATTTGTAGAACAACACGGGACATATATTTTCAGTAATAACACAGTAGACATACAAATTATAATAGTTGAAGTGAGATTCATTCTTAAGTTATTATACACATACTAAACATCACTGTGTTTTTTCCAAGATTATATTAGATGATGTGCCTGCTGATTTAATCAGTTTCTTTTCTTCTTTCTTCCCCTCTTTCATAACTTTGTCCATTTGATTTAGCCAGTTTTGTCTATGAATGTTAGTAAAATCCAACTGCAAATGTTTTTCTATGCTCTAGTCATACTGTTGTGGAAAAACTATTTCTCATAAAAATAGGAGTTAGGAGGCTGAAGAGATGGCTCAGTGATTAAGAACATTGTCTACATTTTTAAAGGACCCACTTTCAGTTACCAGACCCAAACAGTTACTCATATCCATTTATAACTGCAGCTCCAAGGTATCTGATGCCATCTTCTTGCCTCTATACACCAGCCATGAATGTGGTTCCCAGCTATGTGTGCAGGCAAAACATTCATACATACTAAGTTAAATTGAAGTCCAGGTTTAATCCATGGTAGTGTGATAGGATTCATTTTTTTTTATTCTGTTGATGCTTGCTTTGTGACCGAGTATGTGGTCAATTTTGGATAAGGTTCCATGAGGTGCTAAGGAGAAGATATAATCTTTTGTGTTTGGCTGAAAGATTTTGTAGATATCTGTTAGGTCTATTTGATCATAACCTTTGTTAGTTTCAATATTTCTCTTTTTAGTTTCTGTCTAGATGACTTGTCAGTTGGGAGAATGGGGTGTTGAAGTCTCCCACTATTGATGTATAGGATTTGATGTGTGATTTAGCAATGTTCTTTTACAAATGTGGATGCATTTGCATTTGGGGCATAGCTGTTCAGAATTGAGACATCATTTTGGTGTATTTTTCCATTGATAAGGGTGAAGTATCCTTCCATATATATTTTGAATACTTTTGGTAGAAAGTCTATTTCATTAGATATTAGAATGGCTACTCCAGTTTGATTTTTTTGGATCCATTTTCTTGGAAAACCTTTATCAGCTCTTTACTCTGAGGTAATGTCTATATTTGTTGCTGAGGTGTGTTTCTTGTATACAATAGAATGATGGATCTTGTTTACACATCCATTCTGTTAGCCTGTGTCTTTTTATTCAGGGAATTGAGATCATTGATGTTGAGAAATATTAATGACCAATGATTGTTAGTTCCTGTTTTTTGATGTTTGTGGTAGTACTGTGTGTGTGTGTGTGTGTGTGTGTGTGATTCTATTCTTTTGGATTTGATGGTGTGGAATTATCTATTTCTTGTGTTTTCTTGGGTGTAGTTATCCTCATTGTGTTGAAGTTTGTCTTCTGGTATACTCTCTGTGGCTGGATTAGTGTATTGAGAAAATCAACAAGGTAGACAAGTCCTTAACCAAACCAATGAAAGTCTTTAATTTCTTTTTAAAAAATTTCTTCCCTGACCCAGTGATCACTGAGTAGGGAGTTGTTCAGTTTCCATGAGTATGTAGGCTTTCTGTTGTTGTTGACATTCAGTTTTTTTTTTTTTTTTTTTTTTTGGTGATACATCCAGCAGTGTTTTATTGTTTAGAATTATTTTAATTATCTCAGCTCTTTTGTGCTTCCATATAACTTTTAAAAATTTTATTCTTAAATGTTTCTAATGGAAATATACTTATACCACTTCCCCTTCCATTTTTAAAATATGGCTTGATTTAATGACTCAAAAAGTCACTCAATTACCATATAGACTAGGATGGATGAAGCCTTAAAGCTCCATCCTGGCTATCTTGGGATTCTCAGACTGAAATTCTCTGTCCTTGGGAGCTTTTTTCTATGTAAAGAGTATTGGTGTTTTCCTGATTGCTATGCTTGGAGAAAGCTGAGTTTTACAGAAATGTCCCTAGACTTGACAAGACTTGGTATACCCAGATGATTCCTCAGACTAATGACTCCATGTGAGAAGAATTAACAGACCTGTGTCAAGGTGCAGTGTATTCTGACTCCATCATTACCTGATTTCAAGTTCTTGGGAGTTTTCAAGTCCTGGGGAACTTCCACATGAAAGCCACCCAGCTGAGCCCAATGTTACCTCCAGGAGAGTTGACAGAAACTAGTTCTTTAAGTTACCATATATTGGGCTGCTCTTCATTGGTTGTTGCTTTTATTTTGGCAATGCTGGGGGATTGAATGCAGGACACTGCATGCTAAATAAATGCTCTATACTTGTTCAATGTCTCTGGCCCCTGAGGTGGTTTTGCTGGACCTGAAAGTCTCAACTCTGGGACACACAGTGCACAGAGACACAGAGATTGATTCAAACAGCAAGAGGAAGTTTTATTTCAACATGTCAGGGTCACTTCACTCTCTCAGGAGGAAGGACCCCAAATTTCTGAAGCATACACCCTTTATACTTTAGCATAGGCAGACTTTAGCAACAGCAAAACTTGTTTAAACCTAATTGGACACTTTGCTTAGCCTTTAAAATTATTGGCCACACTTACTCAAGCAATTATTTCTGGTGGGCTATGTTTATCCAGGGCTGTGAAGGATACAGCTGGTTACTAATCAGTACATTGTGCAGTTTTTCTCTGAATTTTTTTTTTTTTTTTTTGGTTTTTCGAGACAGGGTTTCTCTGTGTAGCCCGGGCTGTCCTGGAACTCACTCTGTAGACCAGGCTGGCCTCGAACTAAGAAATTCTCCTGCCTCTGCCTCCCAAGTGCTGGGATTAAAGGCGTGCGCCACCACCGCCCGGCTCTGAATTGTTTTTTAACTCTCTCCCTGCTATCAGGAACAGCCTGACCAGCGGGGTGATTGTGTCTGTAAATGCCCTTTCTGTTCCCTTGTTGTTATGCCAAATTTGTAAGGATGATCTCACAGTTTCTAATGATTCAGTAGGTATGCACAATGTGTTTTCACTTTGTCAGTACAAAAAAAAAAAAAAAATGGGAAAATCTACAGGAACTACAGGAGAACTTTAAAAGCAACCTAGCAAGTATTGATTCAAGTATCAAGGAATCAAAGCATGGTGTGGTTTTGAGGAACTGGTATACTTTGATCAGACAAATTAAGAGACCATCAATTATAGTTCAAGTCAATGAACATGATTTCAAATTACCTGGGAACCATGCTATTGAGTGTGTGGAAATGAATTCCTCTAGTGCAATGATAATCATAACAGAAATGTTGACTAATGGGCTAAGGAAACCTAAACCAAAGCACAGATGATTTCTCTTTGATCAGGAACAGAGAAATATTATCTACCTAAATGTGGAGGCCACCACATGGTCAAAGCTCTTGATTTGGAAGGAGCTTCAGTTAAGAGAATTCTATGAAGCAAACACACTGAACTTTTGTTAGGTAATGTACTGGCTGGTTTTGTGTGTCAAACTGACACAAGCTGGAGTTAGCATAGAGAAAGGAGCCTCTCTTGAGGAAATGCCTTCATGAGATCCAGCTGTAAGGCATTTTCTCAATTAGTGATCAAGAATGGGAGGGCCCATTGTGGGTGGTACCATCCCTGGGCTGGTAGTCCAGGGTTTTATAAAAAAGAAAGCTGAGCAAGCCAGGGGAAGCAAGCCAGTAAGTAACATTCCTCCATAGCCTCTGCATCAGCTCCTGCTTTCTGACCGGCTTGAATTCCAGTCCTGACTTCCTTTGGTGATGAACAGCAATGTGGAAGTGTAAGCTGAATAAACCCTTTCCTCCCCAACTTGCTTCTTGTTCATGATGTTTTGTGCATCTCTAAGACAAATTGGTACCAGTGTAGTGGGGTATTCCTGTGACAACCTGACCATGTTTTGAGGAGGATTGTGGAAGGACTCTGGAACTTTGAGCTAGAAAAGGCATTTAGTGTTAAGAGTTCTGTGGGATGTTCTGTAGGAGCTTGGAAGATAATGTTGAGAACAGTGCAAACTATGGAGGCCTGGCTTGTGAAAATTCATAGGGAAGATTATCAGGGACTCTTATCAGGGCAGTTGCTGTTTGGATTGTGAAGATTCTGTGGTTTTGGTTAGCTGGGGCTGGAGAATCAGCTGTGATGTACAAGACCAGAACTACTAAAGTGAAAACTTTGCATTACTGGAACTATTGATGCTGGTTAGTTGGAGCTAAGAAATTAGTGGTCATTAAGAAGAGACCAGCATCACTGAGGTGAAATCTTCTGGGAAGTGTTTTCTGAGAACACAGAGGCTCTGTTTGAGAGATAGTCAAAGTTGTACCTTGTGCTGTGGCTAGACTTGATAATCACCCAGGTGGTACTGGTTTTGAAGGCCTGAGGGCATCATGAAGAACAGTTGAGACTTGGTACTATGAAAAGCTATGGAAGGCCATTGATGAAGGTTCAACCCCAGTTGCAGTTGATACCTGGGACTGAAGGGATCATGCAAAGGAGTTGAGGCTTGGCACCATGAAGAGGCCCTGTGAGAGGCTATTGGTAAAGCCTAGTTGAAGCAGGAGACAGTAGTGTTTTGGAGATGCCAGTACCATGAGATGACCACCAAGAACAGCAGCAGCAGTGGAGTACAGGCAGCTGGAGCCTAGAAGACAAGATGAGTGCTACAAGGAGAAGAACTGGAGAAGTGACCCAAGCCCTTGGAGGAGCCCAGAAGATTGTGAGTGTATCCCAGACATTGGAAGGTTAGAGTTTGATTTTGGTTTTGGTTGTGACTGTACACTGATATTTTTTTCCCTCTTGAAGGAGGAAAATATTTTTGGTCAAGCTCTCACTTTGGAAGGAGCTTCAATTAAGAGAACTCTATAAAGCAAACACACTGAATTTTTGTTAGGTAATGTATTGGCTGGTTTTGTGTGTTAAATTGACACAAGCTGGAGTTATAGAGAAAGGAGCCTCCCTTGAGGAAATGCCTCCATGAGATCCAACTGTAAGGCATTCTCCCAATTAGTGAACAAGAGTGGGAGGGCCCATTGTGGGTGGTGCCATCCCTGGGCTGGTAGTTCCGGGTTTTATAAGAAAGCAAGCTGAGCAAGCCAGGGGAACCAAGCCAGTAAGTAACACCTCTCCATGGCCTCAGCTTCTGCTTCCTGACCTGCTTGAATTCCAGTCCTTACTTCCTTTGGTGATGGGCAGCAATGTGGAGGTACAAGCTGAATAAACCCTTTCCTCCTCAACTTGCTTCTTGTTCATGATGTTTATGCAGGAATCCGAACCCTGACTAAGACAAGTAACATGGCATGGAAATTGTCTTGCTATGGCATGTATAGGTTAAATAAATTTCAATTTGTATTCCGTCTTCAGGAACCAAATCCTTTCCTCTCCAATTTAGTCTCACTTCCTTAAAGTTCAGTGATGATGACAATATGACATAGTCATATTGCCATAGCAACATATTTTCAGGCTTAGGAACAGCATGGTGAACATGGCATTGGCAGGTCTTGCCCTTCTGCCCATTCCCTCTGCCTTGCTAAAAGCCATTAGATTACATCCCTAAAGCTAGCCCCAAGGCCTATTTCCTTATTTTTTCTCTTTCTCCTCCTGAGCATGACTGCTATCAAAGTGTTGAAATCTGGCAATCAAAAGCCCCCTTTGGTTCACCTAATTAACATGCCCAATCAAAATTAAACACCTCATTCTAACACAAAGTTTCCCCTTTTACCTTTGTAAACTGCCATTTGCCTATGTCTGTTTCCAGGTAGTCCTTTGTCCCTCCCATCTTGGGACAAATACCCTGACTCATCTCCCTTGATCTCTTCCCCTTTTCTTTTTTCCTCTGTCTCCTGTCTGTCTCTTATTCCTTGCCCTTGTCCCTCTGAGGCAAGTAAATTTCCTTTGTCCTGAGAACTTGGTCTTGAGGGTCCTAAGCAGATACCAATCCTTTCATACCATGTTTAAGAATTCTATTTGCAGTAAATTTATGTTGGGAAAAAAACTAAGCTTTAATTTATTGCCTTATTTGATTTTCAAAGTATTCTGTAAGATACCTCTTCTGCAGATATTACACCTTTTTTTTTTTTTTTGTAATTTTCAGATATTGAGGTTTCTTTGCTTTTTGTCATGAACAATATAAGTAAATGCCTACCCCACCCTCTCACCCAGTCATATACCACCGTAGTTTGATTTCTCTTGTGGAACTCATAACCATCTTATAATGCTGAAGTTCTTTTGGAAGCCTCTATGTGTAGATTTAACTTTTACAACATAGTTTAAATGATTTAACTTATAAGACAATATATAATTGTATGAAGGATCCTGGATCTTAAATTGTATTTATTCTTCACTCAACATGCAAGTCTCAAACTTGAGTATGCTTTAGAATCCTATGGAAGACTCGCTAATTCACATGTCTAGATACTGCCATTTCCTAGGCCTTCAGTGAAGCCCAATGGTTGCCATTTCCTCCAAGGTTCTAGATGATGCTGATAAGATTTCTTGAGGGGCCACATTATAGCCTTGTGAGGTTTGTGTGTGTGTGTACACATGTGGAAGCGAGAGATCAACTTTGATGTCTATTGAGTGTTAGCCAGTTCATCTTTTGGAAGCATGTTTTTCACTGACCTGAAGGTTGCCTAATAAGTTAGGCTGGGCAGCTAGTGAGCTTCAGATATCCCACCTGTCTCCACCTCCCCAGTACTTAGATTAAAAGCCCATGCCACCATGCTCACCTTTTACAATGTGGTTTCTGGGGACTGAACTCAAGTTGCCTGGATGTCTCTAAACAGATGTCTTCCTAGTCCAAGTTTATGGTTTTGTGAAGAAAGTTGACCATGTTCTTTCTCTGTCTGCATTGGTTTAAATAGATATGATCTCTACTCACCACAGAAAATATTATTATTAATGACAGTACTAATTATATAAATAGGGGAAATGGTGGCCTAAGATAGAAGGTATAATTAAATGGTGGGATGGATGGATGGGAAGGGATGAGACCGACATAAAACACTTAATTTCTCATAGATAAAATGTCAAACAAAGAACCTAAAGAAGGTTGAACAAAAACCAACAATGTAATGATAGAATTTAAAGCTAAATAACCAAGACTAGAATATAATAATGTCCCCCCGGGACTTTTGTTAGAGGAGAAGAAGAGAGAGTGAGGGGCAATATAATTAAGTATTTTTTTTTCAAGAGTAGTTGAAAAAAATCATTCCAATGTCATTAAGCCATGAAGTTGGATTAACTCTATCTATGAAAAACTACATAAGAGAAACTGAAGACAGAAACTGGACCAGGCTAGGCTAGAGCATGTGCTTAGCATACTGATGTCCTTGGTTCCAAGGCCAGAATCACCAAATAAGTAACACTAACATCTAGAAAATAGATGAATTCAGGAATTATCTCAGAATTGAGACTGATGATAAGATGGAAAATGGCTGTTTTGGGTTGTGAGTTCTTTGGCAGAATTTATCTATTTTGTGTGGGGAAGGAGTGGGCCAAGGCATGTGTGTAGGAGGATAAAGGATAGCTTATATTAATCTGTTCTCTCCTTCTACCTTATGGGTCCCAGGTATGGAACTCAGACTCAGGCACTGCTTAGACTCAGGCACTGCTGTCTACTGACCATCTCACTGTCTGGCTTCCCTTTGTGGAACTTAATGGAAACCACCACCACCACTAACAACAACAACCTACATACTGGTATGTATTAAAAAGAAGTAAAAAAAAATGTAAGTAGGTTACTTGATTTAAAAATACAAAGGGAAATTGCAATTCTTTTTTTCTAAGGCAGGGTCTTGTTATGTAAATCAAGTGGCCTTGAACTTGTGGCAGTTTCCCTGCATCAACCATGTGATCTCAAGTCTCACTGACATGTAGTATTTGGGGTAAGTTCTTTGGAGTCTCTAGCCTCAATTTTCTTTCTTAAAAGTTGAGAAGATAATTTTATCTCTGATTGTTCTGAGAATTTGATGTAGTAATTATGCATCAAGATCACTTAACACAGGATCTGGCATACTAAATGAATATATTTTGGCTACTATTATTGTGGATATCATTGTACTCATACTGAGAACAGACCAGCAGCTTGATCAGCAGGACTAAGAGGTATAGACAAAATGGAGGAAAACAAGCCAAATTTGGTTCTGTGTAGATTGAGTGATGTGCTGCAGTACACTTCCTTACATCTTGTGTAATAGTGAATGTGTATATGTGAGTGTCTGGATTACTATGCCTTTGTAAATAAATTGGAGGAGTACTAGAGACAGAGTGCTCCACTTCTCTAAATCTGATTCAATAATTTCACTTCATCCAGGTGTGGTGGCTCACATCTATTATATCAGCATTTGCAAGGCAGTGATAGAAGGGTTGCTGTGAGTTTGATGGCAGCCTATTCTACCCAGTGAATTTAGACCAGCCTAGGATATAGGGTGAGACTTTGTATCAGCCCATTCTCCCTAGTGTAGCTTGATAATGGTTTTTGAAAGGGCATGGGATGTATAGAGAACTTCCTCCATACTCAACCTTGCTAGAAGGCACATGAAGGGAATAGCATTCTCTCAAGGTACTCTGGGAGTTCCAAGTGGAATCTGTCGGGAAACTGAACTTGAATGCACAGGCTTTGTTGCCAGATGAATAACGTAGGAGTGAGTGACCTGAGCTGACTTTATCCTCATGCCCTATAAATACTTGAGAAAGGCATAGTTACACTAAAGTTCAGCATCTTCAATAATTCACCTGTCAGGTTGAATTATTCCATCTACGCTGATCTTGACGTTATAACTTGACTCTAAAATGAATGCAGTGAGAGAAGTCACATTGCCACAAGAAGCTTACCTATGGATTTAGCACTAATAAAATCCTGACCCACACAGGTCAGTACATCATAATTATTGGACTTTCCATCCCTAGGGCAACTTGGCATGTTAACACAGAAATATTTCTAGAGAATGGGCCTGAGCCAGGACAAAGAAGGCCAAAAATGTCCCCTGTGGCCTTTAATGACTCACACAGGGATTGTATTTCTGCACTAGAAGAAATGTCTCCATTGCTCCTTCTTACCAGGAGAATATGTGGTCTGTTGAGTCAGTAACTGAGGCAAAATCCTTGGATAGTATAGCATGAATCCTGTCCCTGGTGTTCCCACACTGTCCAACCCTCTCCCCTGCAATATGAAGAGGGTCTGTATATCATGTGCTTCTAACTTAGCATGCAATAGAGGAGAAAGTTTAGAGCTAGACTTAAAAGAAGATTAACACTAGCCTGACGTGATCAGATGAAAACCCTTAAAAAGGGGCCTAGGAGATCTCTTTAAGACTTCTTTAGGGCTTCATAAATATGTACCCTACAGAATGGTAAGCAGACTCCAGTTTTCACAGCCAGCAAAATGCTGGAATGGTAGGGAAATGGTTGTAAGGAAATCTATTCTTCCAACAACTTGTATGAGCTCAGAAACTGACTCATTGTCCACCATGCCTTCAGACGAAAATTCCTCCCAGATATATAACCTTGATTGAAACCTTGTGAGACCACCTATGTCCAAATTCTTGATCCATAGAGACTTCGAAATAATTACTGTGTGTCACTGTAAGTCTTTTTATTTTTTGTAGGACTGGAACTCAAACTGAGAGACTGGCACATGTTAGCTTGACACATGCCACACTTCTAGTCTCCATGTTAATATTTTGTATATGTGACAGGAGAAACAAAGGGGGAAAAAGGGAGAGAGTGGAAATAGTGAACATTGAAAACCAATGCATAAAACTCTGAGCACATGTCTTCCTGTCTTCCTTTGTGCATGTGCAAACACACACAGACACACACCTGAAGAACATGTTCAGGTGAAGAACTCCATGAACTTTGGAGTCATTTTGAAACCCAACTAAGATCCTAGAACAGGTAGAAATCTTAAGACTAAGGAGAGCAAAGCTCATGTTCTTTGATCTGAGCTAGTGTAGGTTCCAACTGTGTTAGGAAAGATGTATTTCAGGCAAACAAACTACTGTGCTGGCCAGGCGGTGGTGGCGCACACCATTAATCCCAGCACTTGGGAGGCAGAGGCAGGTGGATTTCTGAGTTCGAGGCCAGCCTGGTCTACAGAGTGAGTTCCAGGACAGCCCGGGCTACACAGAGAAATCGTCTCAAAAAACCAAAAAAACAAACAAACAAACAAACAAAAACCCAAAAAAACAAAAAACAAAAAACCAAACTACTGCTGTCTGTCAGGCAGGCACTTGTCAATGATGTTGAATGGATGGCCTTTGTCAATATTTTTGAAAAACTCAATTGTATGCAAAATTACAAATGTTCAGATCTTGGGGAAGAATAGTTATTTGGGCAACTCACACATTGCAGTGTGATTAAGGCACTGGGAAGTGTGTATGTGTGTGTTGTGTGTGATGGTTAGTTGCCAATCACATCCTTTCTTTCATTGAGGACCTGCTGGTCAGTTCCTGCACAGTGAGCAGAGCCTGTAGCTGTGCTGCCTCCTTTGGTTCCCTGAATGGTGAGACCTCAGACATTTTTTAAACGGGGGAACACTGGGAGAAAGAACTAGCCAGCAAAGCTGTAAGTGCCACAAAGAAACTGAAGATGGCTGTGCTGGAGGTGGAGTAATTGAAGAAGTAGCTCACAGTGTCTTCATTTGGGACTAGAGGGGTGCAGCCAGAGGCATGAAGAAGAGTGCTTGAGAGAAGAATGAAGCTGTTTCAGAGAAAGTGACAAAAAAAAGTCACATTAAAAGAACTCGTAGAAATATTTCACAAGACTCAAAACACAAATGCAAAAACTCATGGAAGCTCATCCAAATTTAGAAAAGGATGTGACAATTTGTCCAATGACTTAACTTTTCAAACTATTCTTGATAAGTTTTTATTGGAAAGACTTGTTTCAGTTCTTTGGTTTCTGATGTCATTTGCTTTTTGCATGGTTTCTGGTGTTATTTGCTCTTTGCCTGGGCATTTGAAAGCATTTTTAATTGGTGTATGTATATTCATTGATCTTAGTGAATGGGCTTCATCAAAACAATTTCTCTCAAGTATATCTGAATACTTTGATCATATTTGCTAATCTAGATTCTTTATTTTATGAGGAATGATTTCACTAAAGAACTCAAATTGTGCTCATACATGGCAATTGAGTAATTTAAACTAATGGAAAGCTAGGCATAGTGGTTCTTAGCTATAGTCTCAGAACTCAGGTGGCTGAGGTAAGAGGGACACAAGTTCCAGGCCAGTCTAGACTACTTAATGAGACCCTGTCTTAAAAAACAAACAAGCAAGCAAAACTCAAACAAGTTTCACTAAATTTTCTAATGTCCAGAAACATATACAATTAGCAGGATGGAGAGTGTTCAACTTTTGACAGTGTTTTTTTTTTCCATAGCTGTAGGTTATTCTTGTCATTAAGATGGACATACACACAAGTCTCAGCTTGTCATGTTCTCATCCAAATGTATCATGGAAATGAAGGCTGCACGGATGACATTCTTTCGGAACTCCTCTTTTGGCAGAGAAGGATAAAGGCTTGTTCATTCTAGAATAGCTACACCATCTTTGACAGAGGTCGATCACTGTGCCTGCACAATATTTGCCCACATTAGGAAGTTATTCATAGGTGTTGAATGAGTGAGTAGAATCATTCTGCCTTTTTAAGTGAGAGAAAACAGTCATGGATCATTGATGAAAGGACAAGCTAGATAGATATGAGCCACCAGTGAAAATGCAAACACCAGGAATAGCATTTTTGTTTGGAGGTTTCCAAGGAACCTCCTATTAAGGTCCTATTATGAAGCTTCTATAGTAGTAGGTTTCCATTTAGTTTTTTCGAAGATTGTAGTGTTAGTTTTCTCTCCTCATGCTCCTGCATACTACATGGGAGTAATAATCAGTCTTATTCTGTTGTGAACCTTGTGACCTGATAACTACTGGCCTGACAAGGTATTCCCACTTCCACAAACGTTATGGAAATAACCAAATATTTTCTGATTTGATTTAAGGCCCACTCCATAGAACTTATGCCTTATACCATAAATTGGGCCAAAAGCCTGTGAATGGATATAATCATAAACCACAGGAAAAACCTAATGATTTTTATACTGCCAAATGGACATAGTATTAAACTGCCCCCTAATTTCTTATGTCTATATTTATAGATCTGTCAACCCTCATCGGAGAAACTGCTTTTTGTAGTGGATGGCTATAAAAACAGAAATCCACAACTGGTTAGAATTCAGAAAATAAGATACCACAGAGTGCTCAGTTTTAAATGGGACACCTGTATCATATCCCTGCCCCCAAGACTCAAGGGTCATAATGGAAGAGGAGTCAGAAAGACTGTAAGAGTTGGAAGCATTGGTGATTTGCTGTGAAGCTGTCTTACTGGATGAGATACAGCTGTTCTACAGATGAACTTACAGTGGCTGTGACTACATACACAAGAACAGTGTAGGCAACATCTCATGAATTTGGACAGGGCTTATGAACTCCTACCCTTAATTGAGGAGCCACTGGGATCTGATAGCTGATGGGAGAGGGGTATTTCTTCAGGGATATCTCTCTGAAAGGCTACCATGCACCAGTAGCTAGTCCTACATTCATACACATAAAGGCAGCACTAAGTAGACTCTGTGGGCTTAAAAACAGAACACATGGAGAAGAATGTGATGAGGAGTTAAGGGAAGGGTTGGAGGAGAAAGATTGGGCTGGGATTGATCAAAACATATGCATGTCTAAAATTCTCAGACAATAAGAAAATAGTACACCACCACATATATTTGTGAGTATAGTGAGTTTTAACTATGTATTGTGAATAAGCCATCACAAATGGCACAGACTTTCAGTTCAGGCTGTGAAGTATAAAATGAGAATAAACAAAAAGAAGGAAAACAAATCTAAGGTTCTAAAATGAATGTGTAAGATAATTGAGATGCAATTATAAATATGGTGAAGAAAACCAGAAGAATCTCAGCTGAAGGCAGTGGGTTAATTTTATAAGCTACGTGGGATAATTACCTATTTTTTCCAGCCCAGTAGGAATTTCCAGAAGAGTAGAGGTTTATTTCATCCCATTATTTGTGCAGCAACAACATTTAGTAGAATGTTTTTCCATGGATCTCCTGTGTAAGGGATTTGAAATTTATCAACCTGCTCCCAAGATAGGGAAACATCCTGCAAAAGGAGGTGGGGTAAGTACCTGAGGATGGGAAAGGACTGTTATGAAATGCTGTCCTGTGGACATGATATAGGTCATCCATTCATGAACTCACAGCAGTTGTGGTCAACTGCACAAGATCAGGCCTACCTCTAATAGAGTTATTGTGAAGATAGTAGGTGGGTATGTTGGCACACTCTGAAGAGGAAAAACTGGGATAGATATTTCAATATATATTTCACATATATGTATATGTATATATATATTTATATGAAACAAAATTCTCAAAGATCAGTTTTAATGTTTCAAGTGAGATATGTAGCCAAGGAATAATTTGAATAACTAAGAATATCAGGTTTAGTGATGCTAGTCAATTTGTTATGAATATAAACAATTCAAATAGTAGAATCCTTGCTCCTTGATATTTTAAAACTGAGTAGCTATTACTGCAACCTGCCTTTAAACAAGAATCAGTCACATTACATCTAAATGTCTTTTTCATACTTTATGTACTATCAGAGAGGAAACAAGTATTGAAATCTATAAAGCCAAATGAGCTAGCCTCATAGGCAGGCAGGCAAGCCGCAGGCAGGTAGGCCTGCACACATGCGTAGGCATGTGCGAGCACGTGCGCGCGCACACACACACATGCAGACATATACATATTCCAAATCAGATTAGAGACAGTAATACTCATGTACTTTGTTTCTCACCAATATCCCCTCTCTGTGTCTATCTCTCCTCCTTTCATTTCCCAATTTATTTCCTTTTCCCTCACCTTCCCTTTCCCCTAACTGCTGAGGATGGAACCCAGGGCCTTGCACAAGTCCCCTCTTCAGGTTTCTAAGTGTTTAGAAAAGATGAGGAATTGCCTGAACAAAGCTGATTCACTCTCCTCTTTTTTCCAATTTTAAACACAGTAATCAGTAGCTCAATGAGTGGTAAAAAAAAGAATAAACCGCCTTATTGCCAAATAAAGAAAAATGCAGGCAGAAGACATTAAAGCAACATTCTGAGTGCTCAGAAATAGCACTAAGGTAATTGATAATTGGCACTGGAAGTATATGCAAATAGAATATAAGCAAATGGAGAGTGTCTACCATGAAAAGATGGCATTGTTAGCAAAATTAATCAAACTTGTGGTGGTATTGTAGCTAATGGTTTCAAAACTTATTTTTAGCCTCTATTTTCTAGAAAATAATTCCTTATGTGATTAGATTCATTCCCGTTGAAACCAAAATTGGTGGATTCCATGTTAAATTTGACATTGAAGCAACTGTATCAAATAGTGGATTGTACCAATGCTATGGCTGTTGTTCATGTGACATCACTCCCTCTCATGCCTACAACGTTCCTTCTGACAAATTCACTTACATGACATATGAACGAATTAAGATTTATGTGCTCACACCAACTGAGTTCATAGTTAAACTTGGAAGAGTGAAATGAATGAAAATACCAATAAATAAAGAGAAACGGGTGGGGGAAAGATGACAGTAATTGTGGACAAGATTTTTGGAGACTCAGTTTGTAAGGGACTTTCACTTTCATTACCATTTATTTCCATAATGTTTGTTTAATGATATGGAGGGATTGCCCATTTTTATATGTGAAGTGGCATTTTTGTTATTTTTTAAAGTTCTTATTCCTAGAAGATTCCTAATGAGATATTCATGGATTAAGTGACATGATACCAGGGAGTTGCTTCTACATCATACAGGCTGGAAGGAGGTATGTAGAAATGGAGCAAGTAATACTGACCAGGCATTGATGTCCACGGAGTCACCAGTTGGCACCTTTAATAATTGCATGCATTCTTGCATGCTTTTGTACCTTTTATAATGATAGCTAAATGAAGATGGTGAGAGAGACATTTGGGAAAACAGACTGGACTCTGATGAAACAAACTTCAGTGCCAGTTCCATGGTCTTCAAACTTTAGTGAATGCCACTCTACCTGTGACGGTATTTTGCACATATGCACCAGGCTTATGCTTGTTTGATTATTTATTTATTTATTTAAAATTATGTACATGTACCACTGTACTATTATGCCATTATAAAACATACACAAACATAAAAAAGCTAGATAAAAATAAACACAAGTATCACTCTAGTATGTTCTTCCTATGCTCTAATGGACACGAACTCCAGTTAGGAGCCCCATGCTTAATGAAGATGAGGGGGTTTTTGAGATTGTTGAATAGTAAAGACTTTGTTTAGGAGAACAGAAACTTACTGGAGTAGCCACAGGAAATGGGAGATTGGCTAGAAAGACCCAGAGCTATTTCCCTGAGGCTTCTCAAAGAACCACAATGGAGTAGGAAGTTGTTCTAGCTAGATTTGCAATTTGAAAAAGGACCATCATTTCCTTGTATGCTTCTTTTCAGAATATGCACTACACATAATGTGTTCTGCACACAGTCAGGATACAATATGCATTGAAAACAAATATCCTCCACACAGTATCGTGGGCAATATATTTAACACAACAATTATGGTAATTATAATATCTAACATTGAATACTTATTCTCCATCAGATATTGTGGTAAGAACTTTACAATACACAATTTTACTTAAAACTTGTGAAAACCCTATGGAAATAGATTTCATTACTGAAGTCCATTTCACGATAAGGATATCAAGACTGAGAAATACCTTTCCCAAGATGAAAGGGCTAGGGAATGGCAGGACCAAAATTTAAATCAAGATGTTTCTGACCCCAAGCCCCACATTTCATAACTAGTAAACCATAATGCCACCAGAAGGAACTAATGATAGTGTCCAAACCAAGAGATCATAGAGATGATTAAATGGGATAATACATGTGATAATAATGTTTAGCACATTGTCTGACACAGAGCACACATCCTATTATTGTTTGTATTATAGTACACAGAATATTTGCTAAGATTTTCCACAGTAAACACCACTAATGTCTCTCCACAGCAAAACACCAAATATTTAGAATTGTAATGAAATAATGTTTTATTATTTAATCAAACATTATTTATAATAACAGATGTCTGAACTCCTTTCATTGGTTACAATCTGTAAATCTGTGGTGTTGCATTTGCTGAGTCTCTGTGGAATGAATGGCTGACCAGAGAGAGATAGCAACTGTAGACCTTATTAGGTCTCCTGCATGGCAGGCTACAAAATGGGAAATATTGGTTCTTGCTATACTACTCTTATTCTAAGCCATTTACAGAAATAGGAATGTGGGGAGCTTGACTACAGAGTGATCCAGAAACTACATATGTACACATCAATTTAACTTATGATTGAAGAGTTTGCCTTCTTTTGTTTTGACCCAAAGGTATAATTTGAATGAGGACAGTTCAGAACTCATCTTTGTATTCCCTTAGTTTCACCTGAATAGTCAAATTTGCCATGTTTCTTTTCAGATTTTGTATTTCTATCAGCCAAATGAAGTACTCATTAGGTAAATAATACTTTTTGAATCATAGTTTCAATTATGAGCGTAGTCATCTCTCCTTGATTTTCTGGAACATTCTAGATTTGAAATTTTGTAGTAGGCTGTCCTTCCACAGTTTATTGTTAGCCATGCTCCTGTAGTAGAGGAGCTACATGAAGCCCTTCATGGAGTTGAGGGCTAGGAGCTGAAGGCTGAGCTGTGTCTCCCAGGTGCTAGGGTGCACTCTGATTTACATGACTGGGTCTGCACTTGTGCTCATTATATCTTCTGCTTTTGTGTAAATCTACAAACACGTTATTAGGTGTTCTCTAAAGGAAATCGTAAGCTCCATGGTTGAGTTGGAAGGGAATAATGCCTTTGGTTTACATATTTTTGACATTGAGTCAAAGCAGATCTCTCTCTTCATCAAACAATTTAATTTTGGCATTACTAATTCCATTTACTGTATGTAATTAGACAACCCATACCTTTAGCTATTGCCTAGGACCCTGCCCATCATTTCCCCTGTTCTTTTACTTGGGGAGCTTTTTAAGTCTAGAAATACTGTAAAGAGCATTTATGCTGACACAATGGAATCTGACCATCCCTGTCAATCCGTAGCCCAAATAGCATAAACCAAAATTGAATATGTGGGGATTCTTGGAAGAAAGCATCCAATAACAAAACACTATGAGCAAAATATTAATTTATTATATATATTTTCTAATAATTCATAATAGCTCCTTGAATTTAAATATAGTTTTGCTACTTCCAATGTTTAAAAATTATAATTTGAAAACACAGGTACTATTTTATATACATTTTGATTTCTTTTCTATTTTTTCTTTTGGCTTTTCTTCTAAATGTGAATGATAGGACCTCCAAGTATCCATTTGGAAGGAGAGGCAATAGGAGGCATGTTTTCCTCTAACAATGTAGAATTTAAAATTTCATATCATATGCTTGGAGTTTTGACTATATGAAAAATAGCCAAATGCCATCACTTTCTCATATATTCCTTCTACAGTATATATGTATAATATAAACAGAATACATCTGGTTAAGACTTTTCAACATTTCATCAGTGTAACTTCTATCTCCTATTTTTATAAAAGAACAAAATATACAGAGAGAAGAAAGGAGACATCTGTTCATTGTACACAGAAAGTAAAGAAAAGTTCATGTATGGCTTTGCAAAGATAGATTATGATGTGACTTTCATATTTATTTATTTAAAAGCATCTTGAGAGAACGTGTTAGTGTGCTTACAAGAGCGGCCATGGTGGTTGACTGTCGCATCGATAGTCCAATACTAGGATCCCCAGTGGTCTTGCCAGTGGCTGCCTCAGCAGCTTTCAGGAGACAAATATAGTTTATGACCACTTCATCAATCTTCGCTACAATTTCTTGCCGTTGTGTTTCAGAGTTCACGACTTTCACTAACCGCATGCAAGCTTCTGTTAGGCAACAGAGCACTTGGAAACTGGAACTCATAGCTAGGAGCATCTCTTCTGGCTTTTCTCGGCCATTGCCATTTTCCTACAGGCACTTCCCAACTGTCTGGACTCAATGGATAACAGTTGCTTGTACTGAGAAAGTGTAAGGTCATATGCTTCAGGGCGTGACTCCTCCCTCTTTGCCTTGGTTGCCCTCACAAGGCAGAGCAGCTCATTGGCATCATTCTGGGCTTCAAGAAACCCATTGGGCATTCCATATGTGTTTGCCTTCAGGGCATTTATTCTTGCAATCCGGGCATCAAAAGCCAGACTGCTGAAGTCCAAGTCATCTGGGCCATCTGGGTCTTCTGTCCAGACCTTCAGTTCTGTCCCTCCGGACAGTTCTTCCCCTTGCTTCTGCAGTCCAACAACCAAGGATGAGTTACTTGGTTCCAGCATGGCTTGGGTTGTCTGTGGTCGATAGAGACAAGAGACCTGAAGGGTGGCCTCTCCTTCTTCTTCATCCTCATCCCCATCTTCATCCTGCCCTTGGTTTAGAAAACAGTAGCTGAAGGGTCCTCGGCATCTCCAGTTGCTGCTTTCCAACTTCCGTAAGGGTAGGGTCCTATACACCTTTGAGTCTTTATGAGACATGGGGGACCTTTTGTGAAACTTTCCCTCAGAGATAAAGTGCATTGAGCTTTGGGAAAAACTTTTGGTGAGCTTCTTCCCAGAGGGAGTTCTGCTCGTCTTTCTGAACTGGCCTCCTGTGCTTCTGTGATTCCTGGATACTTCAAGCTGACTACACCCTTGGTTCTCTCTTGGAAGGTCTCCAAACCTACGGGTCCTGAGAGGATACTGCTGCTATGTCTGAGAGCCCTCTGGCTGGGGGTGTCCTGAGGCTCCCCCCTCTCAGATCTGCTGGCCGCCAGCTCACAGCCTTCCGAATGCCTGGTTTCCTTGGAAGAAATCATTAGGGTCTTGATTTGGGCTTGGCACCTTTGATTCCAAGTGAATATTTGATGGTAGCAGGATGGGATCAACTTCAGGATGTGGAGACCAAGCTGAAGGCATGCCTCCTTGTCTCTCCTTCCCAGGCTCTGTCAAAGCTACACTAGGGGTAGTAGAAAAACAGAGTCGTTAAGCATCTCTTGGGTGGACATTTTCACTACTGCTCTATGTGATGCCTGTCATTTCCCAGGAGTCTATTTAAAAAGAGTTGCTATGTGTCAGGGCTACCCTGCTTCCCAAAGATTGCGTCCTAATAACTTAACTCATGTCAATGGGTGGCAAGAATTCCTGGAGTCTATTACTTCTGGAACTACTGACTCAGTTGAATTTGTCTAGAAATCTGAAGCATTTGTATGGAGACAATTGTAGTTCATGAATTTCCAAAGGTTAGATTTATAGTTAGTAGATAAGCATCCCACTGCATAATTCTCTCAATAGGTTTGAGATATTTAAGTTTCTTTTTAAGGGAATTGGGTTAATTGGGGCATAGGTGACAATTTTTTAAGCGTTCTAATTGAATTCTTGATAATTAACTCATCCACCCGTTTTAAGAGGACAGCATGAGTTGTAAAGTTTGTTTGGTATAGGGCTTGAGGTCAAGACACTAGACAAATTGCTCAACTTTTATAGGAAAACGAACATATTTATATGTAGAAGAACAAGAGGTAATGGAGGCAAAAACTCTTTGCAAGCCAAATGAGCTGGGTAACACTCACAGATGATTTGCCTAGAGTAGGAAGCCAAAGTTAATGGTGGAGTTTGAAGGCAACATCACCATCTTATGAAGACTCAAGACATTTTTAAAGGGCAGGACTAAGCTGTATGAGATCTCAGTAGCCGGGGTGGTGGTGGCGCACGCCTTTAATCCCAGCACTTGGGAGGCAGAGGCAGGCGGATTTCTGAGTTCGAGGCCAGCCTGGTCTATAGAGTGAATTCCAGGACAGCCCGGGCTACACAGAGAAACCCTGTCTCGAAAAACCAAAAAAAAAAAAAAAAAAAGAGATCTCAGTAACCTTTTCTGGCCACTATGGGAAAAGCACTATTGTCATAACATGAAGTATTAAGAGCTTGGGTCATCTGATGATCAGCTAAGTGGGTCAGGATGGGGGGGAGCCTGCTGGGGAGTGGGTTATGGTGAACACAAAAGGTGACTGTGTTATCTTCTTGATACAGATTTTATTAACTCTTCCAACTCTTCTCAATACAGATGTCCACTGGAGACATGAGACTATTACTTTAGGAAAGGTGTCTCCCAAAGGTAAGACAGGAAGGCATGACTCTGCTGAGACACATAGATTCTTTCCCAAATGCTCCAGTCTCCCTCACTGCCTGTACTATATCCTTCTCTAAACAACATGACAGCAAAAATAGAAAGGGGGTGATCTCAGTAAGAAGAAAATCAAAGTGCTATGTACTCTTATACAATACTATCTTGTAGTTGTGAGTTATAGGGGGCCTCTGCACTCAGAATTAAGAACAAAATTTATGACTCCATCAAATTCTAAAGTAAGAGCAAAGCTAGATTATAATGAGAAAAATCGATTTCCCACATTGTTCCAGACTCAAACCTCACTATTTTTTTGTCAATGGGCCAGTGATTGCTACTAAACGGCTCCATGGTCTTTTTTTTTTTTTTTTTTTTTCCCTTTCTAGCTTTTACTCTGTATTTTTAGGTTTGTTGTAAATAATGTCCCCATGCTCCTGGTACATAAAATAAAACACTAAATCCATCATTGCTGTACCTGTGGTTTCCTTAATCTTGGGCAGTCGATGGCATCCATCTCTCAAAGTGCCAAACAGGGGGTCGGCATTAATGGCTGTGTGCAGAGCAGGCACTGTCATGCGTGGACACATCCCTTCTGTCTGTGGGTGCAGTTCCTTGAAGGTGGCTCCATGGTTGGGATGGCCAGGTGCTCTCTCCTCTGGTGACATATAACTCCCGCCTTTCCCAGAAGCATCTGGAATCAGGTGCTTCCCCATGGATGGGCAGAGGGGTGATTCCACAGGAGTGGCGCAGGTACTGCTACTGCTGCCGGGGCCACAGCCTGTGTCTACTGAAGAGCCTTGAGAGCTCTGGAGAGAAAAATGGCCCTCACTCTGCAGGGATGACATTCGCTTGGCCAAATGGTAGTCACAAAGGCGGGCCACATTGTCTTCAGCCTCAGGAAGCTTTGTGGCATGGTCACAAGTGGGAGAGTCAGTATCTTCAGGGTTGTCTAAGTCTTTGGCTGAGGCTACACAGGCCATATCTGTTAGGAAGCGGTCCGCTTGGCCAAGTCCTGAAGCATCATCAGCCTCTCCTTCCACAGTGCCATCCTCTTTCCCTTCAGCCTCTCTGTTACCCAGACCTGGACCTCTGGGAAAGGCTTTCATGGCTGGTGCTTCCATTCCACTTTTCTCTACCACCCCACCATCAGAGGCCACATACCATCTTTGGCTGTCCTTGCGAAAGGCAGTTCTTTCCAGGTTAAAAGTGCTGAGGTGTGGATTGTCTCTTGAAGACACAGTGCCAACTTTGCCTTTGGTGTCCTCCTCCATCTCTGCCAATTTGGTTCCTTGCTGTTTTTTTCCCTGGTACATTCCCACTCAGGGGGGATTTCCCCTCTCCCTCAGCAAGCTTGCTTTTCCTTTTGCTGGTACAGGAATATGCCACTGACCCCATGTGCAGTTTGCTAAAATAGTCAGTGACCGACTTGGTCTCCATGGTTTCTGGCTCCATTTCCATGTGGTCTGAGTGAAGAATCTGCTTGGAAGGCACAACTTTGGGTGGGAGGTCGGTCGCTGGGCGAGCAGCCAGGCCATGGGAGGACTTTGGAGGCAAGCCCACTGAGGGGGCTTTGGAGGTGGGGAACTCTGTTTGCTCTTCTGCCAGAGGGTGATAGCCTTCATGAGTGGCCAAGAACATGCGAGAGAGGCTTTCCGACTGCTTCTGTGCTGCAGCTAGCTCAGAACCCTCTGTCATTTCAGAAGAGTTAGTCTCATTGCCCGAGTCTGATGAAGACTCGGGACTATAAGCCCGCAAGATGGCTACACCTGTATGCCATAAAAAACAAGAAGCAGTTAATGGCCGGAGCAGAGGCACTTAGAGACATGCAAGAAAATGTGATTTGTTATTATTACAAAAATGAAAACAATGACAAAAAGAAAATTAAAAAAAAGAAAAACAAGATTTTCCCCTTTTCAGTAAGGACTATGATTTTATTGCACAGTTGTTCCAGAGACAGAGGAGGGACATCATTGTTTAAACTAGCAACAAAGGAAACCATCTTAAAAAAAAAAAAAAACCCATGATAGTAGTTCAGCACATTTATGAAATGGGACATGTATGAAATGGAAACACCACATAACAGGACTCCAAGAGCAAATGACTCAAAAGGATGAGATGACAATGGTTATCAGTGAATAAATGTAACAATGGTGAAAGAACCTGAATTTTCACTCTTCTGCTGTTCTTCTGAAAGAGCTTCTAGGGCTTCCAGAGTGGAAACGACGGCAGGGTCCAGTCCCTTCTCACACTTGCCGTCTGCACTGGTGGGCACAGCATCAATGAGGGACACAGGAATCTCCTCATTCTGCAGGCTGCTGCCTTGTTCTTTGTCCTCATGGAAGGACGTTGCCTGGCTCTGAGTGTCTCTTCATCAGAACTGTCTCTAAAGCCAGGTGGGGGAGCAGCGATGGCCATGTTCAGAGAACGCAGGAGGAAGTCATCTTCATTATCATCTCCTTCTGGAGGAGGCAGGGTCGTGAGATCAATAATGTCATCACTTTGATCCGGACAGGTCAAGGATGGCTGGTTGGTTCATTTCACCCACCACGAGGTCCTCCTCACAGCTCACCTCATCTTCATCTTCTGCATCATCTGTGTTTTCTGCATAACAGATGTCATGTAAGAGGGCTCCTCTATCCCCTCAGGGGCCTCAAAGTTCTTCACGTCACCTATGTTTGCATATACAGAATTTGCCCACAAATTGGATGCTGTCTGTGTCTGGAGTGAGGTCCAGGTTTTTCATGTCATTGGCACTGCTGATGAAGAGATTCCTCTGCTTCTCTAGCATTTCTGGATTCTCATCTAACATTCTTTCATAGCCTAGAGCTGGGGGACTCATGCCATCATCTAAGGCAAGATCTCCAAAAATAAAGGACACTTTAGCTCCTCGAGGAGATTCCTGTGCTTTCTTCAGAGTGTCTGGACCTGAGAGGGTCAAAAGGGACCTTTGAGCTAGGCTTCTATAGTCGGCCTCACAGGAGGCATCACCTGGTTGAGTCAGTGGCTGGCTAAGTTCATCTGAACTGTATGTGTTGTCGATATATAAGTGCCGGTGCTCTTTGGGACACATGGTGCTGTCTGTCATCTCAACTGTCTTCTGCTTAGAATCTATATATGTGATTTGGGCTTCTTGTTCCCCTTCGCCAATGAAGGTGGTCATCTGGGTCATACAGCTCCAATCGGGAAACCCAGGAGATTATGCTTGCCTTTATTTTCTGTT